>PVJH01034606.1:0-20494 GCA_004026705.1 Nesogale talazaci
TAGGGGTGGAGTCTGGCCTGTTAATCAGGAGAAAGCCATTGAGTAGCTGATGAGGCCTCTGTGTGGGCATGGCTTTCACCTGAGACTTCTGGGAAATCTCGGGATATTTCCCTCGTGAAGATGAGACGCTATCTTCCCCAGTTGTTGGGAGTTAGTTTCAGAGACGATTAATCACGGACGAGACAAGCTGGCAGCGTTCGAGAAGCTGGAGGAGCCGGCAGAGAGACCAAACGGCTTTGCCCTGATGAAGACAGAGCTCTGAAGCTGGAGTGGCATGCTGTTGATGGACCTGAGCCCTGGAGGCAAGGTGCCCTGCCAGCATCGGGATTCTGCACCCCCTGACCT
Organism: Nesogale talazaci; assembly: GCA_004026705.1. NCBI lineage: Eukaryota > Metazoa > Chordata > Mammalia > Afrosoricida > Tenrecidae > Nesogale > Nesogale talazaci. The sequence goes on from PVJH01034606.1 coordinate 346, forward strand.
GTGACTTCATGAGTCGGAAGAAGACTTTATGGACTGACTTCAGGCATATGGGTTAATACCGAACTTACGACTTTGAACTGGACTGGGCTGGGATGCGTTCTCCATGTCCATTCCTTTTGTACATAAACCTTTTCCTTAAACCTATATGTGTGTCTCTGAAATTTGTTCCTCTAGTCTATCTGGACTAACACAGTATTAATTGAAATACAGTGTTCAGGAAGTCCACAGATTATAAACTTACCCTTTAATGTTAGGTAAATTTGACCTAACTTTGAAATGACCCTCATGAACCAAACTCACTGTCAGGCAGTCGATACTGGCTCACAGTGACCCCATGGGACAACTGCCCCTGTGAGGTTGTGAAACTCTCTTTTTGGAGTAGAAAACCCCATCTTTCTCAAAAACAACAAGAATTCATCACAATCACTTTCGCCTATTGCACATGCAGCTTTTACATCACCGAAAAGGTTGGAAGGTTTTTCTTGCATTAAGACAACCCCCAACCCATCACAAGTTCTCAGAGCACACATCTTTACAGGAGCCAACAGCTTCCTCTCTCTCCTGCAGGGCACTGGTGGGTTTGGACTGCTCACTGACCGAGCAGTTAGTGGCCCAATGCCTAACCCACAGCACTGGTGTGCTTTTCCTATGTGGACTTTGTTGTTTCTGAGCTTGATGGCCGCTTGTTTATTTTCAAACATTTAAGACTCTTTGATGGCCAGGCACCATCAGCTTTCTTCACCACATTTGCTCATGTACCTGCTTTGTCTTCAGCGATCATGTCAGGAAGGTGAGCAACATGGAGTGCCAGTTTAGATGCCCTTTGCCTCCTAATTCTTTCCTCTACTTGCTATTACTTTCCTTTTGCCCCACTACCATGTTCAGCCTTCATTTGGGCTTCTGTAATTCTTCTCAGTTACAATGCCCGTGATCAAACCCTACCATGCCTTTTACACCCTCCTTGCCACTGATTTTGGGTCACTTGGTCCCTTGTCCCTGGGTTTGTTAACACCCACTTCCTTCCCTCCCCCCTCCCCCCTCCTCCCTCCCATGTCCCCCAGAACCACTGGTCCTGTTGTTTTCTCCTGCAGATTGTTTATCCGGTCTATCTTATCTAGATAGATCTGCAGAGAAAACAATATGCACACACATACAAAACAAGAAAGGGTAGGACAAAGCAACAAAACAATGACAACAACAAAAAAAACCAATGCCAAAAAAGAGAAAAGCCTGTAAATAGTTCAGGGTCTATTGGTTGACCTTAGGAATGTTTTCTGCTCAAGTCTGATGGAGTGTCACATCCTGGCCCCAAAGTCTATTTTTGGTACTCCCTGGGGACTTCCTTATTCTGTTCCCCTTTCTGTTGCATGCCCACCTTTGGTCTTTTGCCTCAGTGGGGTAGGGTCAAGTGGAACAAAATCCCCACACGGTGTCTCCAGTGCTGCCCCATGCAGGGCTATGGGTCAGTGAAGGATGTCTCACAGTGAGGCAGGCAATGTGGTCCCCTCTGTGTACTGGCTCCTCTGAGCGGGGATATCGTCCTCAAGGCTTGGTGGGTCAGGATGTGCTCCACGCTCTCTTCTTCCCCCTCATTTGCTCCTGCGTGCTCTGACCAAACACGTCCCTCTCCCTGAGCTGTAGGTAGCTTCAGTGCGGTGGCTATCCATGTAGTTGGGATGGGGGCCGGCTACATTATTTTTATACACTTCAGTAAAGTTGCTAACATATTAAGTCACACTAAAGCCTGTCATGTATCTACAACATCCAGATTTTCATATGCCAATGTCTGTGTAACTTGAACAGCGAACCCTTGAACCACCTAGGTTTGAACTTCGTGGGCCTACTCAAACATTGATTTAAAAAAAAAACTGAAAACACAGCACTAATCATCTCCAGTGAAGTGTGGTACTGCAGTAAAATAGAGGTCTCTTGAGTATTTTCCATTGTGTTTAACGCAACACTATAAACCCCGAATAACACCCTGTGGCCCACATGAAGGGCTATTAGTGGTGCTGGATATGATCCCAAGAAGCAGAAAGAAATCATAACATTGGAAGAAAAAGGTGACTTGCTTGATTTGTACCACAGACAGAGGGCTGCAACTGTGGTTGCCTGTGGTCTCAAGATAGAGGAAGGAATCTGATTTAAGGACTTTTTTTTAAAGGAAATTTGAGAAGTTATCACTGCAGCTAAGTCAGCAGGTTTATGAAAACCTCCACTTTTGATCTCAGATTGAAAATGCAGTTTTTATGTGCATGCTGTTTTATAATACATTTACATACAAAATACATATTCTTTTACTATTTGTGTTTTTGGTAAGGATTCCAAGCAACAGTGAGCTATTAGTGAAGTTTTGGGGAAATCAAGGTCCAATTTTTTGTTTTTGTTTTTTAATTTTCCGTACCACGTCTTGTGGTTTTTTTTGTTTGTTTTGTTTTTGTTTTGGTGGGCATCACTGCCTCTGGTGGTCGTGGGTGCTACCCAGTGCCGCTCCTGAGAGCCGCTGCTGGATTTGAACCGCTAAGCCCACAGGCTGCAGTTCCAAACTCAACCACTTACGCCACCAGGACTCAGCCCTAAGTGTTTTTTGTTTTTTGTTTGCATCTTGTTTTTTTACATAGGTTCTAGTAGCAAATTACTGACAACTTGGGCGTACAGAATAGTAAGACTTTAAAAATAATAATTTTATTGGGGGCTCATATAACTCTTATCACAATCCATACATACATCCTTCGTGTCAAGCACATTTGTTGTACATTCTCAAAACATTCTCTTTTTACTTCAGCCCTTGGTATCAGCTCTTTTTTCCCCCCTTGCTCTTCCCCACCCCCCCAACTCCCTCAAGAACCTTTGATTAGTAAGACTTTTTGATTCCAACCAAATAATGCCTGGCCCCTCAGTAAGAAATTACATAACTATCTCTCTTCAGTGTTAAGTTTGAATTACAGAATATATCGAAAGTTTTTTAAAAAATAATTGATATTGTCAACAGCAACCAAATGTTTTTAAATTGCAAGTTTATTTTATTTAGTGTAATTAGTTAAATTGCTTAAGTACATCTGATGTGGGTAGTATGCTTTCATGCAATTATTTCCTCTACCACCACGTTGAGTAACACAAGAACACACAGTATTTACTATATATTTTTATATACTATACTATATATATTTACTATACTCAGTGCTATGGAGTAGGGGCAGAACTGCCCCTGTGGGTTTTTGAGACAGTAACTCTTACAGAGTAAAAAGCCTCATCTTTCTCGGCTAGCAGTTTCAAACTTTTGATCTTGACAATCCCAAAGCACAGCCCAAAGCAAATAATCACCACCAACTGAGGGGTCCTCTCAATCACATACTGAGAGAAACAAATCCTGTTTCAATGTATCTCCAATACTCTAAGCTTAGGAAAGGCAGAGATCTGCTGGAGGTGCTAGTTGTTTCTAAACACCTCTCAAGCATCTGCTAATTGCCCTTTTCATAAGGGCTCAAAGCCTCTGGCAGGAAAGTGACTTTTCATAACATTGTTTTCATTGCATTTATTTATCCAGTAAGCTTCTATTCTTGCTAGGGTAGCTAGCTTTCCATTTATGGTAAAGATGTAAATACATGTATTTTAAAGCGAATTTAGAAGTCGAATTGAATGGACAGTAGGAGGGGAGGCAGAATGAGGCGTCTGAAGGCCCTCAACCTGGGGAACTTGCCTTCAAACCAGGTACCCAGGCCACAGGAATGCCGGAATGCAATTTACCTGCAACCTGAACCCAGTTCAAGACTCAAAGCAGTGGTTCTCAACCTGTGGGTCAAACGACTCTTTCACACAGGTCACTGCATTCATAACAGAGGCAGAGTTACAGCGACAAAGTAGCAATGAAAATAGTTACGGTTTTGGGGGGGAGGCGAGAGGTGGGGGGGGGGGGGTGTCACCACAACATGAGGAACTGAATTAAAGGGTCCTGGCATCAGGACGGTTGAGAACCACTGACTCAAAGGCACATGAAGATGGCTGGAAATGCCCTCTCCTTAAATCCGTTTCTATTCTTCCCGGTCCGTGTGCCTCCTCACACATCAACACAAACGCACATTGGCAAGCAGGAGTTCAACTGGTTCTCTGTGCCTGGCACACAACAGTAATTTTGATTGCACGACAGAGTTGATCTGCAGCCTCTCGAGGAGAGGAAGCGGCACAGGGAGGCGGTGTTTCATGCTGCTGTCCACAGGGTTGCCAGGAGTAGGAACCGCCTTAATGGCACCTACGACAAGCAGCAACCTAATCAAACATCTACTATCTGAAGTGGGGCCCTTTGTCCTGCAACGCTTCTCTAAGCTCATTTGGATCACATAAATGAAAAGAAACAAAACCCACTGTGCCAGGGAGTCTGCGCAGATTCACTGTGACCCCACAGGCAGAGCAGAGCCGCCCCACAGGGCTTCCAAGGCTGTAAATGTAGCCGTCACATGTTCTTCCAACCTGACTTTTCAGTTAGTCGCTTAGTAACCCAGCTGAGTCTTAAACACTGAACCACAGCGTGCCATTAAAGGTACTACCCTTGAATTTCATTCACCTTCATTCATGTAACTATAATTTTAGATGTCCTGATTTGTTTTCATTTAATATTACAGTTCTTTCTTATTACCCCATCCACATTTAAACACTGTCCAACTATTAGACATTAAAAAATTCTGTGCTATGAACTGGAGAGATAACCTAAATTCATGGAATTTATTTTAAAAATGATTATTAATCATCTGTTTTGTACAAGGTACCATGTTGTCTAACCCCCACCCCCACCCTTACCCCCCATGCCCACACTCCCATCTACATGGAGTAGAACATCTTCACGGGGTTCCTGTGCTGACCCTGGACCATGGTGAAGTTGGCCAAGCCTATCTACCAAGGCCTCTGAGGGGGTTTGAACTGCCACACTTAGGTACAGCTTGGGACCTCCTGATTGTGTCTCCAACAATAATCCTGCTTCTGTTCTTTAGACATCTGTAATCAGGCTAGAGAAGTCAAGTACATGCACAGAAGTCTCCTGGTTATGACAGATAAGAATGACTCACAGAGAAAGGATTTCCATAGAAAGAAGGATGGGTAATTTTCTGATAGGCAGAGATGAAGCAGGTAAGCATTCCAGGAGAGGCGTGTCCTCTATCCTCACACTAAGGAGTTTGAACTTGTTTCTCTAGGCAAGAACCATTGAAGACTGCAGAACAGGTATGCATAGAGTGAGTAATACAATGAGTTAAAGGTGAAAATAGGAAGGTTTGGAAAATGTAGACATGAATTATGTGGCTTGCCTAGATCATACAATCAGTTGTTACCCATATACCTGGTCTTCACCTTGGCTCCTGTGCCATTGAAAGTTATTCTCAGGATTAGTGTACACCACAGGAATTTAAGTTTCTGCCCAGGGATTACTCCAAGATGGATCAATGCTTCCATAAGACTAGTGCCTATTTGCCCAGTTCAGCTTTTAATAGCAGCCTACCAACCCAATCCAACCCAACCCTACCCAACCCACTGATGTCACGGTGAGCCCAACCCTCTTGACCCTGTAAGACTGAGTAGCACGGTCCATGGGGTGTTTTTGTCTCAAGAAGCAGACGACCTACCAGTAAGGATACTTCATGGGCTGTTCATTTATTATACTACCACTATCACTTCTTGGGACAAAAACACCCCTCGGGCTGACCCTGTGGCGTAGTGGTTGTGTGCAAGACTGCGGCCCACTAGCTTGGTGGTTCAAATCCAGCAGCAGCTTTCTAGAAGCAAGGCTGGGCCTCCCACTCCCACCAAGGGGCAGTGATGCCCCCCAAAAACAAAAAACAACAACAAAAAAACAAAAACACCCCTCAACCCCTGCCTACTTTTCTGCCCTTTTACAATATTTCCAACACCTAAGAGTAATCTGCATATTCAAAATAATTAACAATTGAAAAAATCCATGCTGTCTATATATTAATTAAGAATGAAATAATTGGGGAAATCCATGTTAACTAGGTATGAGTTAAGAATGAGAGCACTCTGTGTAGCAATGCCTGGTTCCCATATATAGATTCTCAGGTTCACAGTAATGGTTCATAATAAAGTCAGGGCTGAGCCCCGGTGGCGTAAGTGGTTGAGTGTGGGACTGCAGCCCACGGGCTTGGTGGTTCAAATACAGCAGTGGCTCTCAGGAGCAGCGCTGGGTAGCTCCCACGACCACCACAGGGCAGTGATACCCCCCCAAAAAACAAACAAACAAAAACATAATAAAGTAATAATTCTAGGCCACCTGATTCAGCACAAAAGAAAAACACAATTCACTACCCACAACACCCATGCCATTCACAAATCATTCCTCACCTGCTTTGCATAACTACTTCAGCTAACACCTTTCACAACACTCTTGGCAGAAACACATCATCCAATTGCCCCACCACCCAACCTAACATATATAATAAGGTGGATCTGTTTTTGAACATCCTTTTGGCTCTAAAACATGGCTAGTGGAGACTTCAGTAGTTTTTAGAACTAAATCAAATGATCGAGTTTGGGTTTTTGGGTAATAAACTCAAAACGTTATGATTTCTTTTGTGGAACAATTGGTTGAACCAAACATTTACAAGATTGTTTCTGACTTCTCTACCATTCTGGGACCCCCTGCTTCCATTCTAGGAACTCCTCTATTTCCCACTTCAATCTTGGCTACTACCAGCAGACTGACAGACAGAGGGGAGGAACGCTGGCTTTGTATCTATAGTGGGAAGTTTTGAAGCAGACGATCGAGCTGCTCCAGGTCTGACAAACGGATGCACAGAAGCACCCCGCTTCACTGCTGCTAGTTGTCAGGGAATCCATTCAGACTCATGGGAACTCCAAGTAAACTTTCTTATATCCACATGTCTATTGCTGTTGAGTTGCTATGAACTGCCTGGTGGTTTCCCCAGGACTGTAGTCCTTATGAGGGCAAAGCAACACGTCTTTCTTGCTTGGAGTGGCTGCTGGGTTCTTACTGACAACCAACCCAGCACTTAACCACTGCACCCTTGGGCTCCGGTACACATTCAAGATAAAATCAGCTGTTTTAAAATCTCCATCACAAAGCAAGTTGAGTATCACCGAAACTGGTTCAAAAAAGATTTACAACCAAACCCTTACCATCAAGTCGTTTCTGACTCATAACGACCATCTCTCGGGTTTCCAAGACTGTGTCTTTTTGTGAGCAGACAGCCTCATCTTTCTCCCAAGAGAAGCGGCTGGTAGTTCTGAAATGCCCATCTTATTAGCAGTGCAGTCTAACCCACAGTGTCACCAAAGCACCTTAAATTTAAGTTTTGAGAAAGAAGTCTTAGGAGCTGCGGGAAAGTTGGAAGCTGTGTAAGGCCGACAGCTGTCAGAGAAGGGAAATTCAAATTTTCCACTCACTGAGAATGAAAGAAAAGTGGCAAGACAGCACCGTTAAGAGGCAGAACTTCTCACAAGTTACACTGTATGACACAAACACTGGATTCCAAACAGCTGCTCGGAAAAATCATTGAACAGTAGCTCCGAGAGGTTTATAAAAACTCACCTCCAAGCTTCTTAAATTGTGGATCCCCCCAAAAAAAAATAAAATAAAATAAAAAAATTGTGGATCCCAACCAATAAGAGGATGGGCAACTGAATGTGGGGGCGGTAAAACATTGGCAACAGTAAAGGGTTTCCGAATGTGCAACCACCAAGAAGTAACTCCCCACCAATGGCCCCTTGGCATGGATGGCAGCAGGGCCTGGGATGCGTGTGGCGACATCACTGCAGCCAGTTCTAAACACCCAACATTACACCAGAGAGCTTTAGTCAGGACCTCCGCCCTAGTTCTAAGCTTTATACCTATGTGATTCTTTTCATTTCCACCGGCACGTGCCTTCAACCTCTGCTATCAAGTCAATTCTGACACATACACAATTTCCCCTAACCCAGTTTCTGAAACTTTTCCCACACTTGATCCTTTTCCACCCAAATTTTTATGAGACTCCAAGTATGTAGGTATGTAAAATAAGTCTACCAATCAAACGGGGTTTTCAGTGAAGGTTCACAATTTGAAAGGGTCACGTGAAGCACAGTGTCCAGCTCTGGCGCCGGGGAGCCCACACAAGTACTTCCAGAAAGGTATCGGGAACTCGGACCAGCACCACATTCCCCCGCCAACCCCATGTTCAATTAACTTTAGGGAGCTCTGCTAAACAACTTACCAAAGGTTAGCTAGTTATTCTTTGGCATTTTAATGTTTCCAAACTTCATAAGTAGTCAATATTTTTCATATTGCAATTTCTCAGGAACATTACAACTGGCTTGCTAAATGTGCTGTCTTTCACAAAGCTAGTTTCCCCTTTCTAAAATTAATACCCATCTTTATTTTAAAATTGGAATAAGTTAGACTCTCAAAAGGAGTCCTGGGTGTAAACGTTAAGCACTCAGCTGAAAAATGCAGCTCAAGTCCACCCAAAGATCTGGTGACTTGAAAGGTCACTAGGAGTCTAAGTGGATTTCCTGTTCATTTATATGCACGTTTGTAAGTATATAGGATGCAGTGAAACACACAATGGTTACTAAGTGTGGTTAGGTCTCCAGACAAATGGGAACTACAGACTCAACAAGAGTACCTTCAGGATGCTCAAAACCTCCCCGCTCTTGCTAGAACAAGGTGAGCCCTAGTGAAAATTCAAGTCAGACCTTATTGCAGCCTCTCCCCCTTTGAACAAGTCTCTGCCTGCCTTCCAAAGTCCTTAAACAGCTCAAAGACCTAAACTCCATGACACTCTTCTTTAGATCTTCAAAACTCATTCTGTTCTGTAAAACTATTTGCATCCATAACCTCCCCCCAATCATAGCACTCATATTCTCAGTGCACACATTTTCAACTAAATCACTCTAAATTATGCAGGAATACTGATAACCTCTTAATTAACTTACAGATGTGGAATGGCTGAACTGTGTTCCCTAAAAAGACGGAGGAAGTCCCAACTCCTAACAGATGTGAAGGTGACCTCGTTTAGAAATAAGCTCCTACAGCATGCTGTCAAGTAAGTTAGCAAAAGGTCAGAGCAGGCAGGGTGAGTCCTAGTACAACCTGAGAGCTGAAATTACTCAGGAGACATGGGCACACAGGAAGAAGACTGACAGGCGGAGATGCATCCACAAGCAAAGGAGGGCCTGGACATGCCTGGGATGACCAGAAGCTGGGATGGAGCCTTCCAAGAGAGGGTAGGGCCCAGCCCACACAGAAGCTGAACTGTCAAACAATACATTTCTGCTCTCTCTGTCAATGGATTTGGGCTGTTTTGTCCTGACAGCCCTCAAAGCCCAATAAAAATCCTCTTGACTTTTAAATGTATTCTAATTTATGGGGTTTCGGGGAGTTTAAAATGCTCTAATCAAGATGAAAACCTTTAGGCAGAGGATGGAAAACCTACTCCAGGAGGTGGCGGCACTTGAAGGTAGTCGGCCAGCTGTTTCTCCCTCATACACCCGTCAGGCATCAGGCTCAATACCCAGTGAGAAGGCTGAGGGCCAGAGATCATGATTCACCACCTAAGAAACCACGTGGTCTCCTTGACAGCATTCCTGAATTGCATCTCCCTGCAAACTTCTGAACCCACAGATTGCGGGAAACCTAATTTTTCTCAGGCTGAGTCTTGCAGCAGTAGCCGCATGAGTCTGTAGAGAGGAACTGTGTGCAGGGTGGAGGCTGAAAGAAAGACAAAGGAGTGATTTTAAATTCCGAGACTGCTCTGCCTTTAGTACCAGTAAGAAATTGAATTGGGTCCCTCCAATATGTCAGTTCTAACTTAGCTGCCCTGCGACTGTAATTCCATTTGGGAAGGAATGGTTGATGTCATATCAATGAACTAGTTTGAGTGTCTTGAGTCGATCTCTTTTGCAATATAAACAAGAAAGCAAAGGAAACGCAGGGTAAGTAACATGCAGATCGCCAAGAAATCTGGAAGTCGAAGCTGAAGGAACAAGGACCCTCTCCCCCAGAGCAGCAGTCTAATGCACCTCCCCCTAGTAGAGTTTACACTCTGAATTTGGATTTCTAGGCCCTTGTGACAATGAGGAAATATTTGCTAAAGTCCTCCAATTATGATATTTCCATCATAGAAAGGGTGCGCGTTGCTTGAATAAATACTGAGTGTGGAGGCAGTTTTGGATTGGGTGATGTGTAGTGAGTGGCTGGAAGAATTTTAAGGCACCTCACAGTAAAATCGATTTTGCCTTTGTGGAATTGTGGACGTCAAAGGTAATTCGTAGGTTCAGAAGGAAGAGAAGGGAGAGAGCACGTTTCCTAGTTTTAATGCTAAAAATGTATTTCTAATGAAACTTAAAAAAAATATGAATGTGTGATTGGCCAATGGCAGAAGGGTGGTGCTTCTGGTGCAGTGACAAATAACTTGCCTGACTTAACCTTTGTGATAGTTAAGTTTATTGTACTAAACTGGTCAATAGGAACATGTGGGCTTAATCAGGTTGCAGTTTGACTGGAGGGCAAAGAGATAAATGGCTCTGCAAGGTCTACCCCCCTCTCTTACGCTCTGGTGATCGGACCAGCATGCTGCTGCTTTAGCTAGTTCTCTGCCTCATCCTGTGAGCCAAGCCAGCCCGTGGATCCTGTGACTAGAGCTTGAGGCTCCTTCAAGACCTTCATCATGTTGCTGGGACCTGCTTCACCACACTGCTGGTGTGTACATCACTTGAGTTTGAGGCTAGTGGATCCTGTTGCCTCTTATTGCTTAAGCTCGATATCCCGTCTGGGCCAGCTTTGCTAAGCCTTCCTTGCCCGAGGGAGGACTCTGCTGTCTGTTTCCTTGACCTGGAAACCCAACACGAGTCAAAGGTCTTTAGTATAGTAACTATTCCACCCAAGTGAGTTGAACTGAACCCCGCCATACTGCTGTGTGGGCTAATTAGCTGTTATATTCCTTCTCGCTGTATAAACCTGTCCATATAGTATAAGTAAAACCAGGACACTTGTGATTATATATATAATAATATATATAAAATCATGATTATATGTATAAATATATAATCATAAGTGTTCTGGTTTTGTTTCTCTAGAGAACCCTGCTTAATGAAACATTCAAAAGCTTAGTGGAAGGTACAATTTGTAAGTGATGACCTTAGATTTCTGGCTGAGATTTCTAAGCATGATCTTATAGGGACTGTGTGGTTTCTCCTTGCCTTTACAAGATGTGAGAAGGAAAAGATAGACTTAAAATGAGCTGTGAAAAATGATTACACATGTGAAGCTTTGGAAAATTCTGTTGTACAAACTAAGGATGTGTGTCTGAAAATACTTTCCAAGGACAACGACTATAGTCTTTGGTGGAGTTAAATCTGTAACTGATGGACCTACCAGCTTAGACCATGACCCCCCAAATCAAGCTAAGTACCAGTGAATCAATTCCAAGTCACCGTGACCCTGCAGGGCAGAGTAGAACTGCCTCTGTGTGTCTCTGAAACTGTAACTCTTTAGAAGAGTAGAAAGTCTCACTTTTCTCCCAAGGAGCAGCTGGTGGTTTTGAACTGCTGACTTTGTGATTAGCCCAACTTGTAACCATTACGCCACGAGGGGGTCCTAGTTTAGACTTAAACACACACACACACACACACACACACACACACACAAAATCCAAACCAACAGAAAACCAACCAAACTTACTGCCATTGAATAGACATTGAACAGCTTAGACTAAAGGGAGAGAAAAAGAAAGGAAAGATAGATGCGGTCTCTTGGAAATTTACAGGAAGGACATAGTCCAAAGGAGTGGTATCTGTTGTCCTCCTAGATTAGTTTCCCAAAATGGCCCCACCCCCCACCCCCCACCCGCTGGTGTGTGGAATGATCTAAGGGCATTGTAAGAGCAATACCTACACTTGATCCTGGATTCTGGGCTGGAGTACAAAAGGTTTTCATTGCTAGGGAGGTCATGAGGAGTTTTTTTTTAAGAGGACAGTAGACAGGCTGAGCCCCGGTGGCATAGCGGTTGTGCGCGGGACTGCGGCCCACTGGGTTGGAGGTTCAAATCCAGCAACAAGGTTGGGCCTCCTAGTCCCACCACCAGGGGCAGTGATGCAAAAAAAAAAAAAAACCCAAAAAAATAAAATAAGAGGACAGTAGACCATATTAGTTTGGGAACCTCTGTAAAAAGGCCATACTCGAGCAGTTCAAAGAGAGCAGAACTGTTGGAAGGAGTGTGGGTAATAGCAGGGTTTCCTCAGCTTCAAACGATGGGCGGCCACAGCCTCCCAGCTCTTCCAGAGTGTGTAGGGTGCTAGGGAAGCGAGGCTACCACCACCTAAAGTTGAAGGGGAAGGCTACCAGGCCCAAGGGACAGAAAGGGCTGTCTAGGCCCCAAATCACCATTGAGATGGACTAGGAGAGTGAGTAGGAGCCTGGGAGGTATATGAGCTATGAGTTGGAAGTCTAACCACATGATCAGCAGTTGGAACCCACCAGCAGTTCAAAGAGAGAAAGCAGCTCTCTGCTCCCGTAAAGAAACAGTCTTGAAAACCCTATATAGGGTCACTCTGAGCTGGCATTAACTGTATGGCAGTGGGTTGGGTTGGGTTTGATTTTGAATAAAAGCAAGGAAGCAGGAGCAGAGATGCCATTCCAGGTAGCCCGTAAGATGGAGTTGAAACCCTGTGCTGAGAGGACTCCATGGGACTCTCATGGAGGGTGGGCCACAGTCTAGGGATTAAGAGCCAATAGAAGATTATTTTCAAGATTTACACGGATTGTTCTCCTGGGTTCTGAACTTGTTTGGTACTGGTTGTCCCTTTGTTCCCTCCAATTGCTCATCTGTACTGAAAAATTCAACTTTATACCTGTTCCACATAGGACTTGGAAGCAGATAGCTTGCATTCTAGATTACACAGGTTCACAAAAAGAAATTCATCCTGCCCCATCTTTGATTAAGATGATTCATAAGATGAAATTTGGGACTTTGGGAGTTGATGTAAGATCAGGAAATACCCACAAGAGGGGGAATCTAAGATAGATAAACCTCCAAGGGCTAACATTGAGAGTAGAGATACCAGGAGGATTAGGGGAGGGTGGGGGGAGAGAGGAGAAATCAATCACAAGGATTCACCTATAATGCCCTCTCAGGAGGACAAACACTGGAAAAGGCGGTGAGGTATGATGGCAGATGATGTAAGATATTAAAAAATAATATATAATTTATCAAGGGTTCATGACGGAGGGCAGGTGGGGGAATAAGGGGGAAAAAATGGAGAGCTGATATCAGGTGCTCAAGAAGGAAGAGAATGCTTTGAAAATGATGATGGCAGCATATGTGCAAATGTGCTTGACACACAAGGAAGGTATGGATTGTGATTAAGAGATGTAAGAGGCCCCAATAAAGTATTAAAATAAACTAAAATATTTGAAATTTGTAAAAAAAAAAATCAGGAAGAGTTTTATTTTTTCAAATATTTAAATCAGACTGATTAATTTTTGCTTGCTTTCTTTTTTTTTAAGTAACAGTTTTACATGTGGAAAAGACATGAATTTTAGAAGACTATAGGTTGGAGTGTTAGATTGGACTGTGCACCTCCCACAAATGTATTATATTCCTAACCTCTTTGCTTGGGATTATAATCCCATCTAGGCAGGAGTTCTTTATTATGACAGTCAACAAGGCTGTATTAATGTAGGGTATTTTCTGTCAATCTCTTGAGTTATAAAGGAGATTAAACAAACTACTGATGAACCGTCGTGAGGATGCCGCAGGACCACACAGAGTTTCATTTTGTTATGCTTTGGGTTGCTATGCTTTGGAATCAACTTGACATTTAACAAGCCAGCAAGAAGAGCTACGACAAGAGAAATGCTAGGTCACATGGAGGTCTCTTCTGTCCCAGGGACAGAAGCTCAGTGAGACAAGGACCTTCCAGACAAAAAGAGGAAGCCTGTCCCTGAAACCTGGCATCCTGACTTCTGACTCGCCTCCCAAACTGTGAGAAAATAAATTCCTATTCATGGATAAACAAGTTCCAAAACCAAGCTATATTCTTAAGACTACTCACAATGTCTCTAAGGAATTTGAGAGACATTTTCATGTTCCTTTTCCAGGGGAACAGAATGGCCAAGCTGGCTCCTGCAGCAGTCATCCCCCGAGAGTTTATGCACATTTTAAATTAAGTTAACCTACTTTGATGTGGTTAGTCACCATCAAGTCCATGTGGACTGATGGCAGCCCCCCCCCCCCTCGTCAGGAATAGCACTGTGCTCCCAAGGGTTTTCAGGGAAGCAGTGCTTTTGGCAAGGTCCACTGACCTGTCAATGAGCACCCATTTTAACCATCTGCACCACTCAGGTACTTCTAACTACTTTGGAAGGAAAGAAGCGTCCAAATTTAGGCTTTCCCAATTTAATGTCACCTCAGTCAAGTGAGACACTGAATTCAGCAGACAGTTTAAAATCAAATTCTACTTACACAGATATGTGTTTTTGTATATGGTCAAAGTAAACAGTCACATATACCTGAACAAATTAAAAATGGCTCCGAGGGCATGCAACATGATGAATAAGTTCTCATCTCGTGTTAAGATGCAAATGACATGCAACACACAAATGGCAAAAAACCGCAATCCACACAATGGTCACATGGGCGGCCGGTAATCACATCTGTGCAACAGTGTGTTTTGTCCGATGGGTGCCAGCCAATCGGATCCTCCCAAACTTAATGGCAAATCATCTTGATTTACAGCCCCCATATTACAGTCACACAGGAGAGACCCCAGACCGACATAAATCCCATCACCACTTGGAACAGAGCTGTCCGTGAGGACACTCAAGGGCACGCGAGCCATCCCAGGGGCGACACACAGGGCTCCGGGCTGCCACCTAATCGTACCGCGGCCAGCGTGACCACCGACCACCCACACGGTCCGGGGAGCCGGAAACGCGAAGAGAAAACACACACAAAGCTCCGCTCTGACATCGATTAGCAGTGCCTTCGGGAAGGAAAGGGGGGGGGAGGAAAAAAAAAAAAAAAAGAGCCAGCACATTTTTACACGCCGACTTCTGCGCCTTCTGCAGACAGACCTTCCAGCAGCCTTTGCAAAGGGGAGCCAAGTGACTGCTCGGGCCGGCTCCGCGATCGCAGGCCAGGGGGCACCCCCAGAGAAGCGGGCCGCGGCCCCGAAAGCCGAGAACCACCCAGAATTCCGCTTCACGTGCGTGCCCGTCCCGGCTCTTATTATTTCCAGGTGTGGATGGCGGAGAGCGGCGCCCGCAGACTTGAGTCTTACTTCCGCTCCCCCTTAGTGCTCCGCCAGCAGGGAGTCCCCGCCAGCAGGGAGAGGGGGATCCCAAGGGTGGGGGGGGGGCGCGGGGGGTGCTGGGCCACCAGGAACTCCGGCCTGGCTTCCCACCAGAAGTTGGTACAGGCCTGTCAAGTCTGGCACCGCGGGACGCCCCACAGGCTGGCGCCCCCCCCCCCCGTCCCGCCCCGTCCCCGCCGGCGACCCCACTGCTGCGGCGGAAAGTTTGCCGGGATGGGAGCCCGGGAGCCGGGGCTGGCCGTCCGGCCGCCGCCGAGGCAGCGAGGTCACCGAGGCCGCGGCCGGCCGGGGGCGCGCGGGGAGGCGGGGGGCGCGAGTGGCCCGGGCCGGGCTCGGCTGGAAGTTGGGGGCGGGACAGGACGGGACGGGCGCCGGGAGGGAGGGAGGGAGGGAGCGGCGGCGGCGGGACTTACTCGGCTGTACCAGATGCTGAGGCGGGCGGGGGCCAGCACTGCGAAGAAAGCCCTCTGGGGGTCGGCCTGGACGTGGAGCAGCGCCTCGGCCGGGCGCCCCGGCGGCCAGAGCAGCCGCTTGGGCCAGCCGCTCAGGAAATACATGGTCCGCGCGGAGCCACGACGCCCGGGCGCCTGCCCCGGCCCCTTCTGCCACACTCAGCGGGCCCGCGCCGGACGCCCGCCTCCCACACCGCCACCGGCCCGGTCGGCGGCGGCGGCGGCGGCAGCTCGGGGCATCTGCCCGCTGGCCGAGCGGGGCCGACGCGACCCTGCGCGACGAAGATAGCCCGCGCTGACGGGCCCGGAGTGGGGGAGGGCGGGGGAGGGCGAGCCGGCCGGAGGGGCGGAGGGAGCGCGGGGCCCGCCCCGCCTTGGCCCCGCCCCTTCCTCGGCCGCGCGGGCGTCACCGCGCCGCGCCGTGCGGGCCGGGCGGGGGGGGGGGGTGTGTGTGTGTGTGTGACGGGGGCGCGCATGCGCGCTGGAGACTCCGCCCCTTCCCCTCGCAGCCCCTTTTCTGCTCTCGGAAGCTCCGCCCTGGTCGTCACGCGTGCGCTGTTGCTCTTTTAGGCGCCTCCCGTGGGCTTTGGGGACCTAGATGTCTGTGGAGCGGGCTGGGGACCGACTCCTGAGAGTAGGAGAGGGTTGCACAAGCGCTACAAGACCGCGAGGAATGCTGTGTTCACTTGGCTCAATCGGGCCTCTTCCTGATTCCTGGGCTGGTTGAAATGGCCGGGCAGTTGGGAAAGGGCCTGGCGGGAGTCCAAGTCAAGTCATGCCATAGGTGAGATAGTCACCTCTGGACACCTGGACACTTGGCCCGGGCCTTCTTGGTGCTTCTGAGCAGAACTCTTGTAGAAGCACCTGCTTCCCTGAACTTCCATCCCAGTTGTTCATTGTCTCCTGGAGGACTGGGACTTTAGGCGGTCCTGTGCACAGCAGGAGGAAACCTTTATTCAGTCCCTGAACCATCTTCACGTTTCTTCATATACACTAAGACTTCCAGGACTCCGCACACCATGCAAAGCTCTCGACAGTCCACTGCTGACAGAGAAAAAAGATAATGGCAGCCAGCTTCCATGGGTACCTCATGGTCTCTGAAACCCTCTGAGGCTGTGCGCTTCTGTCCTGGAGGGTCACTATGAAATGGAACCACTTCAGGGGTAATAGGGTGGTTTGGGGGTTATTTTAGAGGGGTTTCCAACCTAGGGGGTCCATAGGGTCTCTGAGTCTGCACTGACTTGATGGCAGGGAGTTTTATATGGGGCAATACATAGTTGGCTCCAATTCTCAGGGTTTTAATTTTCCTTTCAGGAACATGGCCACACCTTGCTTCCTAATCTGCCTTGGTCTAGAAGCGCCACTGTAACCTGCCTGCCACGATATTTGAAATACTTCAGGTTACTTGAAGACCGATGTGTGTAGCTTCTGGTATCACAGACTTATGTGCCACTAGAGTGGGTAGACAAACTGCTGGATGGTGTACACCAAGAAGAGTCCTTTGTTCATTTAATAAATAAAGCATCGACCATCAAAGTGTCAGCATCCCCCCACCCGCCTTCCAAATCCCAACTCTCTGCCATGGAGACATTTCTGACACATCACGACCTGATAGAACAAAGTAGAACTGCCACTGTGGGTGTGGGAAACCAAATTCTCTTTTAATCATTTTATTGGAGGCTTTTATCACAATCCATACGTGTATCCATTGTGTCAAGCAGATTTGTACATATATTGCCACCATCATTTTCAAAATATTTTCTATTTGAGCCCTTGATATCAGCTCATTTTTTTCTCTCTCTCCACCCACTTTTCTGTTGTCCATTCTCTTCAGAGGGGTTATATGTCCATCATTGTGATGGGTCCCCCTTAGTCCTCCCATCCTTTCCTTACCCCCCTGTTATCCCTACTCTCATTATAAGTCCTGAAGGGTTTATCTGTCCTGGATTCCCTGTGTTTCCAGCTCTTATCTGTACCAGTGTACAAGCTCTAGTGTAACCAGATTTGTAAGGTAGAATTGGAGTCATGATAGTGGGGGGAGGAAGCACTAAAGAACTGGAGGAAAGTTGTGTGTTTTGTCAGTGCTACACTACACCCTGACTGACCTGTCGCTTCCTGGTGGCCCTCGTCCAATAGGCCCTCGTCCAGTAGGCCCTCGTCCTACTGATGGGCTTTGGGTCTCCACTCTGCCCTCCCGCTCATTCACATTAATATAATTGCTTTGTTTTGTTTGGGGTCTTTGATGTGTGATATCTGATCCCATCGACACTTCATGGTCACATAGACTGGTGTGCTTCTTCTATATGGGCTTTGTTACTTCTCAGCTAGATGGCCGTTTGTCTATCTTCAACCTTTAAGACCCCAAACGCTATATCTTTTGATAGCCGGGCACCATCAGCTTTCTGTACCACATGTGCTTATGCACCCATTTTGGAGACTAAATACTTATGGCGGTAGAAAGTCTCACCTCTACCTCCCTCAGATGGCTGTTGGTTTAGAAGTGCTGCTCATCTGTCTCCTTTGGAACAACTGATAGTTTCCAGCGATCGTTTAGGAAATCCACAGATCTTCTCCATCCTGTAAGATCACTATGGGTCAGAATCAACATATCAGTTTTTGAAGTATCCATGATGATACAGGTGGGAGGGGCATGGAGTGTTTAATAGGGGTGAAGTATTTGTTGCTCATTGTTTTTCTTTTTTTATATGGCTTGATTTTTTTCATAGGAACCCAGGTAACACAGCGGGTTGCTTATGGGGCTGTGTAACCTCATGGTCAGCAGTTTGAACCCACCACCCACCCCCCACTGAAGAAAGATGGAAGGTTTTGTCCTCCTGTAAATATTTAACAGCCTCAGAAACCCCCCGGGGCACTTCTACCCCATCCTATAAGGTCTCTGTGAATCAGCATCAATTCAATGACTGTGAGTTTGTTCTTGGCTTTGATAATGAAAAACATTTATCAGTTGTTTGAGTCCGGGTAGGCTAGAGAAACACACATATGGATAGACACACATATGGATATAAGGAAAAGGTTTATATACAAGAGGATTAAACATTGAGAAAGCGTCCCAGCCTAGTCCAGTTCAAAGTCATAAGTCTGATATTAGCCCATATGCCCGATACCAGTCTATAATATCTCCTTCCGACTCATGAAATCACAGGCCAGTGAGTGCAGAGTCCCGGTGCTGGCAGGGGTCTCCCCATGACTCCTCACTTCTAGGACTCAGGGTCCATCAACAGCTTCTGGTGGTGGTAGAGGCAATTCAGTGCTGGCAGGTGTCTCCATGTGGCTTCTCCAGCTTCAGAGCTCTGGTTCCATCAGGGTAAGGCCATGTGACTTCTCCTCTGGCCCCTCCAGCTCCTCAGATGCTGCCTTTTTGTCTTGTCCGTAGTTCATTGTCTCTGAGACTAATTCCCAACAACTGGCCAGATAGCTTCTCATCTCCATGAGGGAAATATTGTGAGATTTCCCAGAAGTCTCAGGAGAAAGCCATGCCCACACAGAGGCTTCATTGGCTACTCACCGGCTATCTCCAGATTAACAGGCCGGATACCACCCCTACAGCTCAATCATGAAATTGACATAAGCACCTGACCGCCACATTAGTGTTCTCACAGGAGACAAATAATAGCAACATAAGTAACAAAGAAGAAACTAAATAAATCAATCCACCTCAGGTGTAGCCAGCGTTTAAAACAACATGTTAACTCAGAAGGCCTATCCAGACTAAGCCTATCCAGATTCACACCAACCCAAGAAACAGCAGTCAGTGTGAGCTGCCCACCCTCTGTCAACCACGTGCTTTACCACTGCGCCACCAAGGAACCTTCAAAAGATCCTCTATTCCATGGCATTTCTTTCCAAGGCTTTCATTGCACTGCCTGGCAGGTGATCACAAGGTCCTTTACTCCTCAAATCCACGAGGAAACTGCCTCGACACCGTCTAGTTTCTGTGCTCAGGCTGAGAGTCCTCCCGCTGTCCTAATACTATGTTGCAGCCTGAAGCAGAGGAAGCTTGGGAAGCCCTGCACACACAATGTGAGGCCAAACATTCATCCAATGGCGCTACCAACCGGGAGGGTAGTTAAGTTTTATGTGGACGTCCACTTGGGAAAGGGTGGCGTCCAAAGAGTCAATCAGGTCCCAGCTTGATGATGTCTCTGGGGAGGGGTGGCCTGTTTATAAGAGAAACGCTGGGGACTCCTCCCCTCACTCCTTTTTCCCTCTGGGACTCTAGGGCTAGGGCTGTCGACACCCTGCCGTGTTCCCACTGACCTTGGGTCAACCTGACTCTGCACCCACCAGCCTGCAATCTTCCTGCATCCTGCTCCACCTGTCTGCCTCATCAGATGGCAGCTAATGAGTCAGAAGAGGCTCTGGAC
>PVJH01034607.1:0-20469 GCA_004026705.1 Nesogale talazaci
CACCAAAGCTCTCCACCCATTGCACCACCACAGCTCCAGAAACAAGGACGTAGAGTGTGAGAAAGCACTAGTTGGCATACATTCTTGAGAACCTCTGCTTCAAATTCATTAACTAAATGTAAGCACTTAGGATTCTAGGGCATTAGCCTTACCAGACAATGCAGATAACAATTGACCCCACCCAAATGACTGGATATGGGCAGTATTGGAATCAAATAATGAAGTCATGTCTTCTAAGTATTGGAAAGATTAAAATACATTCAAAGATAAAAAGTAAAATAACCTTTCAAAATGTAAATTACTTCTTCCATAGCAATAAGGATAATGCACTAATTCTAAGGAGTCAAATAAATTATTCAAGGACATTGCCATTTAGTTTGTTTCTTGACTCTGAAGGGAAAAAGTAATTATGTCTAGTCCATCAAACCTAAGATAACAGCTGGATATAAGGAACACAAGTGAAGGTAATGTCTTTAGAAATCTATCTTACTCTTTCATATTTTTGTGAGAAGTGTCCTTGGAAGGACTTTCAAATCTTTCAGTCCAAGGCTCTCACTTTGAGGTGCAGAGAGGTTAAGTACTGTACTCAAGATCACACAGTGCATGGCAGCACTTAAAGAAGAAAGGTAAAATCCTTCCATGAAACATTTAGAAAGAAAATCTCACCATTATTAAGCACATTCTTTGAAGCCTATGCACATTGCTTCACTCTGTCCTCAAATGAGCAAAATGAAATAAATGGGGACTTTCGTTCTTTTGTTATAACTGTATTCAGAAATCAAAGGATAAATAAATAATCTGCTTTCAAACAGCTAGTATGGGTCAAAAATTATTGGGAACCAAAATGTTTTTTACCCCCAAATCTGGGTGCTTTATCCAGTGCTGAAATTTGTCCTGAGACCATGCATTTTATGGCAAGGTAGATCTTCAGATTCACATTATTATTTTTTTGCCTCTGGTATTATTTTAAAAGTTTAGGATTCGCTTTACAAGAATCTTAACTAAAGTCTCTTCTTATGCCATCAATTTCAGACAACTGATTAAGGTGCCTATACTTTCCTGAAGTGCTGTCTTATTTGAGGGGTTATTTAGATAATTGAAATAATTCAGAGATCATTAAGATGTTGGAGATTGTCTTTCTGTATTATTGTTTTAGGTCTTTAGAATGTGACCTAAAAGCAGAACCTTCTAAAGAGAAATTCTCTGAACATTAAGGATGGCTTATCATCCATATACACTGGTTTCATTTACTGACAAAATACTTTTTTGTGTGTATTGGAATATAGATAATCAAGGAACATCAAAGAAAAGGACCACATAATATGCATATCACTATGATTTGAGCTTAAAAATATAAAATAGAAGCTAAAATGCATTCGAGTGAATGATATACTACTTCTTTGCTAGGGTCACTCCTTGCTCCTCAGGCCTTCTTCAACTCATGAATTTGCTCTTTGGTTTCTATTTTTGGGTACCTTGGACTAGAAATGAAAAAGCACAGCTTTACATGTAGGCAGCTAACTGGGATCAAAAACAGCAACTCACAAATTACTTGACAAATGAGACCTGGCTACTTATCTGATAGTGTACCTAGATCTTATTACACTCCCCTAAAAATTTTTGTTAACAGAACAGAAAAATTACAAGATACTTTCACATATATAACTAAAATATTACTCAGGCAAGCAGAGTTTCAACTCAATGTGAGTAAAGAAGGGATTTAACGTGGGGCAGAGGATGATTCTAGGAGCCATGAGTTCTGTTTGAAAAGCAGATTTAAAGGAAATTATGGAAAAAGAAAAGAGCTGGAAAACAAATATAACTGCCCAGAGAAGTAGTAATTATGAAGCGTAGCAGCATACAAGAACGTTCTAAGGAAGCCAGTCTTGCACGGTCTTCTGATATGACCAATGTAAAATTTTCAGCTTCTCTTACCTTTCATGCCCCTTTTATACTCCTTAATATCGATACCCAAGGGCTAAAGTTTACTCATAATAACGGAGTAGAATTGTGATCCATGGGCTTTTAAAGTGACTGAATTTTTCGAGGGAGATCACTAAGCATCCTCTCTACTGTTTCCCTTGGTAGAAAATAGCCTCCGAACTCTCCTTAGCACGTTAGAAGTACTTATGGGATCCATTGCACCCTTGTCTGAAAAGATAGAATATGTCTCAGTCTCTGGCCTGTGATCACTTCTTGCAATAAGTCCAGGGAGGAAGAAAATGAATAGACAGCGTAGCAAGTCCACTAATATAACCAGGGACCTCTTATCATTATCTTACTCCAAAGAGCTCCAAATCAAGATTCAATTGAATCCAAGTGCGGTCTAAGAACTAAATACCTAAAATCTGTACTAAATCTGGGAATGTGTTTTAAAAATTGTTCTTTTAGTGTTTGTTTTAGACCACTCAGTCAAGTCCAAAGAACAGGAAGGAATTCAATGAGCCCAAAGTAGGGCTCTGGCACACCAAAAACGACGCAATCTTTTCCACGTAGGTGGGTACCCTGCCACACTCCGCAGGAAGCCTTCCCTCCATTGTGTCAGCACCACGTTGACATGAGTAAAACTGCTGCCTTGCACAGAAGACTGATTGGCTGTGATTACATGTGTAAGGTAGTGTGGCAGTCATGTGCTTATGTTAATTTAATGATTGAAATGTATGGGGTGGAGTCTAGCCTGGAGATAGCCATTGAATAGGCAATGAGTCCTCTATGTGGGCATGGCTTTCTCCTGAGACTTCTGGGAAAGCTCACGATATTTCCCCCGTGAAGATGAGAAGCTATCTTCCCCAGTTGTTGGGAGTTAGTTTGAGAGATGATTAATCACGTGCAACAAAGAATAGTGGTGTCTGGAGTAGCCGGTGGAGAGACCACATGGCTTTGCCCTGATGGAGCTGGACGTCTGAGGCTGGGGCAGCCACATGGAGGCCTCTGCCAGCGATGAGTTGCTTCTGTCACCACGGGATGCTGTTGATGGACCCTGAGCCCGGGAAGCAAGGAGCCATGGAGAGACCCCTGATCGTGCCGGGACTCTGCACCCACTGACCTGTGACTTCGTGAGTCGGAAGGAGACTTTGTGGACTGATTTCGGGCATATGGGTTAATATCGGACCTGTGACTTTGAGCTGGACTGGGCTGGGATGTTTTATCAATGTCCTCTTCCTCTTCAATGTAAACCCATTCCTTGTATCCATATGTGTGTCTTTGAAATTTGTTCCTCTAGTCTACCCGGACTAACACAGGTAAGTTATGGAAAATTACAAGACATTAACTGTCAATCATTGAGAATCCTGACCCCAGCCAAATTGACAAAACCTTAACTTTCAACGCCACCAACTAAAGGAACAGATTCACTGCCATCATCTAGTGAATACCACCTCAGAGTGACCCCATAGGACAGGGTCGAACTGCCCCTTGTGAGATGCTGAGACTCTAACTCCTGAGAGGAGCTTTTAGAAAGCCTTGTCTTACTCCCCCAAAGCAGCTGGTGGTTTTGAACTGCTGAACTGGCAGTTACCAGCCCAACTCATAACCATTCATCGCCGTGGAAGTATTGTGCAAACCAGTCAATAGACGTGCACTTCTTCCTGTTTTACCTCATCACCACCCCCATCCCCATCAAAGCCATTTCCCTTGCAAAGAGGCAAGAGCCATCATTGTTTCTTTTTCTCCAGTTACTGGAGATCCTTATATTTTTCTGATTTTTAATAAGAAGCCCTGTATTATTCTTCTTTTGTTTATCTTTTGTCCCCTTGTACTATTCCAGGAGAAAATTTAAGTTTATATTTTTAAATAATTTTGTGGGTGGGCTAATTATTGAAAAATCAAGTGCAGCATGCCCAAGGCACTGACATTTTTAAAAGCTAGGACTTTTGTTGTGGTTGTTGTAGTATTTGGAAAGCTGAGCTTGACATTTCAGCTATAGAAAAAAAAAGTTGATAAATCTGTTATATTTGTCACTTTACCAAAATCAAGAAAGGTAGGAAATGGAACAGCTGGTAGATATTTCTAATCTAAACTGTCAGACAGAGTGAGCATAAAAAGAAATCTGTTGATGTTGACGCTTTTGATCTAACCCTCCCTGTGGGGGGGTGGTTCTGGCAGAGAATCACTCCGGAGGATCACTTTCAGGTAGAAGCTCGAAGACTGCCCACCTTCAAGTGCCTGGAGGGCTGAGAGGATATTTTAGTAAAGTAAGCATATTTTTCATATGAAATACATATTTTGAATTAATTATTAAAATTATAAAATATAATACTAAGATTTATGGAACAACCACATGCCCTTGTTATGTCCTCTAATCATAACTGGCAATTTCAGAAAGTGAAAGCAAAATTGTCTGATTAAAGGTAGCCCCCTGGTAAAATACATTGCATTTTAGATCTGATCTCATAAAGCTTTGACAAATTTAACTTTAAAAATCACTATTCTTGGGGGGGGGGGTGAGCAAAATTGTGTGTTTTTAAACTGGATAAATATTATGAAGAAACAATCAAGTTTTCATGTCATTTTCCCCATATGAATTACATAAAAATATTTTATCTCGTTTGGTGACTTGAATTGAATCGTTTTTTCCCTTTCTACATTAGTTCATATTCTGCTCAGATGATATATTCCCTCCTAAAGAGTTCTATTTTTTAAGCCATGTAAGAAGGGGGCAGGCTCTCCTAAGTGTATTGAACTACAGGATACAGATAAAGGGACTAATAGGAGAATGTGAGCACAAAAATTAAAAAATCTGGAGGCAACAGTGACAAGACCTCAAGTAAGGAATGGATTGTTTAAAAAGGTTTATAAAAGATCAATTTTAAAATTTTACATTTAAGTGCACTCTTAAAATTTTGCTAAAAATCTTCAAGGAAGTTATTAAAACCATCGCATAAATTATGGTCTGTTTATGTTTTGTGTGTTCTTGTTTTGTTTTTGCTTTTTCATAAAGAGACACATGAACACTAAGAAGTTCTTAGCCAGTGGCATGTCTAAAAGTATTTTGGGATACCATTTCCTCTTGAAATAAATGTGCTGATTTGTTTAGCACCACTTCAGAGAGCACACAAAGCAATTTGGAGAGTATGCAAATACTGATTTTTTTTTACCATAGGAGGGAAAAATAAAACTAGACCTTCTTGAGCAAACTGGCCTTCTTAATCTCAAAGGAGAAAAGTATAACAGAACTCTATGAAAATGAAAAATAAATAGAATAATTGATGACTTCCAAGAGGAAAAAGAAGAAACTTATTTCTAGTAAGTCATCAATGGCAATTACTGCAGAAGTTTTATTTGTTTTAACTGCAGAATTTTTCAAAGATGCAAAGTAACAGAATAATTCTTGATCTTTTCTGCTTGTCTGTATTGTAAATATTTAAATAATCATAGGGCATTATATAAGTCATATCCATATGTCTACAAAGACATATATTAGAAAAAAGATCCCAGAGGTTTAGTGAACCAAAATAGACTGGTATTGGCCACTTGGAATTCTACAAATTGATGGTGTACCACACCAGGAGGACAGGAGCCCTGACACCACAGGGTCAGCAGTTAGAAACTAAAATCTACTTTCTCCCTGGGGTAAAGATTAGACTTTCTATTCTTATAAAGATTTTTAGTCTCAGAAACACACAGGGACTGTTTTACTCTGCCTTAGGGGGTCACTATAAGTCAGAGTTGATTTGATGGTGTAAGTTTTCAATTTTGGTTTGTGCAAGGAGTACCAAATAAAGAAAAATAACATCATATTCTTGATCCAAAAGAACATTTCAAGATCTCTTCTGCAGCATAAAGTTGTATAAGGATAATACCTCTATGCTACAAGGAAGACCAGTTAATACTAGCATTGCTCAAAGATAAGCCCTAATAACTATTGCCAAAGATGATGAAATTTGCAAGTTTTTCTCTAACATCTGCTGTCAGAAATTGAAATCAAGATGCACTGATAGTTACTGATGACTGTATTAGAAGTTGGAAATCAAATATAAGGATTAAATAGTTGGAAGATATGTTCATGGTGATAGAAACAATGTCAGAGACTCGAAGTAGAATTTGCAAGAAATGTGGCTTATTTCTTGGAAATGCTCCTTTTCAAAAAAGTTGTTGTTGCTGGGGCCCACAGATCAGCCTCAACCCATAGCAACCGTCTACACAACACCATGAAACACTGCTCAGTCCTGCGACATCCCCCCAAGTTTCCCTGTGCCTCCAAACACCAGGTCATTCCACCTCCTTGAGGGTCTTCCTCTTTTTCACTGCCCCTCCACTTTACCAAACATAGTGTTCTCTTCCAGGGACTGGTCCCTCCTGAGAATATTCCCAAAATACGTAAGAAGAGGTCCGGACATCCTTCCATCTAAGGAATAGCCTGGCCTTATTTTTTCCAATTCAGATCAGGTTGTCCGTTTAGCAGTCAACGGTACATTCACTATTCTTCTCCAGCACCACAATCCTAAAGCCTCGACTCTCTATGATCTTCCTTATTCAATGCCCAACTTTCACACGCATATGATGCAACAGAGAACACCAAGGCCTGGCTCAGGAGGACTTTCTGTCTCAAAGAAACATCCTCGCTGTGCGTATGAGATGTTGTGTTACAGATTGAAATGATGCAACTTATCTTTTGATCTCTTTACTGCTGTTTCCATGAACACTGTCAACCAATCTTCCACTTATCATGATATTACTTTCTGGTACACTTGTGAGGATTTTTGGTCTGCTTTACATTGAGTTACAAGACACGCTGAAGGCTTCTCTCCTTGATCGTCATCAGCAAGTGCTTAATTGAGTCCTTCTCACTTTCAGAAAACAAGATTGTGTCCTCTGCATACCACAGGTTGCTAATAAGACTTTCACTGATGCTGTGCTCTTCTTCCAGGAGTGTAGCTTCTCCGATGATTTGTTCAGCATACAAAGTAAATAAGTATGGTGTGGGTGTACAACCCTGCTGCACACTTGTCTAGATTTTAAGCCATCAATATTCCCTGGAGAAGGACATCATATTGGTAAAGAAGAGAGGCAGTGAAAAACAAGAATTGCCTTCCAGGATGATGCATGACACAGAGGCTTAACAATGGGCTCAAACATGGAAACAATTATGATAATGAGTATCATGTTTAATTTTGTTGTGTTTAGAGTCACTATGGTTTGGAAACAACTGGATGGCACCCAGCAACAGTAGCAATAGCAATAACAACATATGAGGGGGGTACTTAAAGAAAAATAAATACTTTTCAAAGTTATAATTTTAATTTTTTTCACAAAACAATTGTATCACCTTCAAACTAATCTCCATTATGCTTAATACATTTGTCAAATGTCAAATACATTTGTGATCTCATTGTTTGGAAACATTTTTCAAACTCGTCTGTTTGGATGGCAGATAGCACCTCCCTTGCTTTCTTCTTAACCTTTTCTAAGTCAGGAAATCACTGGCCTTTCATGTTCCTCTTGTTTTGCAAACACAAAAAGAAGTCACACAGGAGAAGCCTAGTGTGTGCAGGGCAAGAAAGGCAGACTTTTTTTTCTCTTTTTGCTCAGCACTGACATGACTGCATAAGTATTGGTGAGAGAACCTGGTGGAATGAACTCCAAATGCACTATGAGTCGACATTTTCATTCACTCGGGAAGGTGCCAGATGTCAGAAGGTGACAGAATTGTCATCAATCGACATTTCACCTTTTGTGAAAGGAGAAAACCACTTATACTCATCAGTTTTACCCATTGTGCTGTCCTTATAAGCTGTGTTCAATATTGTAACAGTTTCTGAGACATTTTTCTCCAGCAAGAGACAAAATTTCACAGCTTGACACGGTTCCCTTAAATCAGTTATCACAAAAAACTGAGGTTTTAGGGAAACTTTTATGAAAATCTTTACTGACATTAGGGTTAAAGTTAGAGTAGGGTAAATATTGTCACCAGAGAGAAATTTCCCAGCTGATGCCACTGAATGCACTTGAGCAAGTTGCTCAATTGTTGCCTTATAAGAAAAATGCATATGAAAGCTTCAACACGCGCAGTGCAATTCTGGTTTTTGTTTTGTTTTTTGATAACCACATATATATATATAGATATGATGCAATACAGAATACAAATCAATAAAAATTACTGTATTAGTGAAAGAAAGAATGGAAAAGCTTATTATCTGAAGTCAGAATACAGAATTGAAGTTGATAATTAAAAAAATGTAGACAAGTTTATGAAAACCAAGGCATGTCCTTGAGGATAACCCATTTGAGTGTAGAAAGCATCTGAAGAATAGACATAATTGGACACCAATGGATGAAGACCCAATAAACAATGATTTAACTTATCAAGTACCTTGTATACAATGAAACCAAATAACATTTTTTTTTCAAAAAGGAATCAACATGGGTGCCAGAAGATATTCTGAAATTTTCTTTTGAACCATAGAGCAGCTAAAACAATTAGAATAAATGATGACTTAAAAGTTGAAGAGATTTTAAAAGGATGCTCAAGGAGATGAAGTATTATAATGAAATATGCAAAGATCTGGAGTTAGAAAACCAAAAGGGTTTTTTTTTTTCACGCTGAAAGAAGTAGAGACAAATAGTCAAGCTTGTTTACCATTAGAAAATATTTTTAAAGATAAAGAAAATAATTGACAAACCGTCAGTCATTTCTAAAGGCACCTTATGGTGAACAGTCAATGATATTAAAGAAAAAAATATGACGACCTCTGAGGTTCTGGTCCTGGCAGCAGCTGTTCCTTTGACCTGTGGCTGCCTCCTCCACTCCATTAACTTCTAGGCAGTGCACAGCAGAGCTAACCTAACAGACATGCCCAAGTCTGCTCTAGAGGAAGACCGTGGCCTGGACCATCAGACACTGTGGGGCTAGTCAGCAGTGGGCACAGACGCAGCCTAGCTTCAGATCATCCTGCGAGTGGCCAGCCTGCTGATTCCTCCGAGTGTTTGTCTCTGCCCTCGCCAGGCTTCTAAGGTTTGGTTCTCAGTAACTGTCACTTTGCTTTTCCTCCATTTGCTTTCTCAGTTTCACAAGGGAGTCATGTCGAAGGGGAATAAATCAGAACTCAAAGGAGGCTAACAACATATTTAAATATATATCTGTTCTTAATAGAATTCTGGTATTATTTAATTTAATAATCCAGCGACTGTTATTAACACCTTAAGGAAGTTGGTTTGGAACTATGAATTGTAGAGAAGCTGATTAATTTTAGTTGGTTACTGCCTGCACATGTTGGATCCTTTAACACTTCCACATGTTGGATCTTCATTATAAGCAAATTAGCAAATGGATAATTACCTAAGAAAGATGATTAAAATACTAGCTCTAATAAAACAACTTGTACTTTTCTTTATTTGAAGGCACTCGTCCTGCCTGTTTTATCTACTTTGATTCCTCCTCTCATAGCACTCTATGTCCCTTGTATCCTGCTTTCTTATTGGGTTCTATAATTCATTTCAATGGCCACACAGAACTCAGACTATACTGAGGTGAAAAATTAAAGGAACATTAACAGTTTCTTCTTGGCCGTGCCCACAGGAAGAGCATATGCATGTATTAAGATTTAGAGATGAAAAGAATGTGATCAAAACAGATCCAAAATAAAGATATACCACTATCAAAGACTGCATTTCAACAAATTTAATAACCTAAAATAAATGCATAAATACCTAGATACCCACCAGCTAATTAATGGAGACAGATGTATTAAACTTCAGCAGACCTATAACACAAGAAAAAATAGAGAATATCAAGAAACTTTCAAACAAGAAAAGCCCAGGACAAGAAGTCTTCACAGGAGAATTTTATAAAGTAATTCATGAAGAGCTGTCACCAATTCTACATAGACTATCCCAGAATATAGAAAGAGAAAGCAAGTTCATTCTATGACATGAGCATAACTCTGATTCCAAGACCAGGGAAAGACCTCACAAAGACAGAAAAGTAAAGACTAGTGTGCCTCAAGCACATAGATATAACAACAAATCAAAAATATAATTCACTGCTGAGCCCCAGTGGCATAGTGGTTGTACGCGGGAACTGCAGCCCCCTGGGTTGGAGGTTCAAATCCAGCAGCAAGACTGGCTCTCCTACTCCCACCACCAGAGGGCAGTGATGCCCCAAGAACCAAAAAAAAAAAAAAAACCACACACACACAAATATATAATTAACCATGGTAAAATGGGTTTTTACCAGAGATGCAATGATGGTTCAGCACTAGAAAAATTATCAATATAATTTCCCATTGTAAATGAGACTAGAAATCTTGTCATCATACCAATGGGGGCGGGGGGGAGGCACTTGACAATATCCAAACAAAGTTATGATAAAAACAATAAGAAAAACCCTCAAAAAATAAAGTAGAGGACAGTTTTATCAACAAAATAGAGTCTATATATAACCCACACCTTGTTCAGTGGGAAAAACTGTAAATAGTTCCTCTGAAAATGGGAACCAAACAAAGATATTTCCTATCACCATATTTCTTCAACAGCATCCTGAAAATCTTAACCAGACTCATTAGACACCCAAAAGAAATCAAGAGCATACAACTCTGGAAAGAAATGAAATGATCATATTTATAAATTATGTAAGTTTATACATGGAAAACCCCAAAGAGTTCACACACACATTAAAAAATTCAGTAAAGTAGCAGGATACAAGATTAACAATCAGAAATTAGTTGGATTCCTGTATAGTAATGAAGAGCGTTCTGAAAGAGACACCAAGAAAACAATGCCATTTTCAATAACTAAATATAAGATAAAATACTGAAGATAAGTTGAGCAATCAAACAAAAGACATGTACAAAGAAATCTACAGAACATGATTACAAGAAACCAAAAGAGAGATACACAAATGGACGCATAATCCATTAAGAAGACAATGTTAGGGCTGAGCCCCGGTGGCATAGTGGTTGTGCGCGGGACTGCGGCCCACTGGGATGGAGGTTCAATTCCAGCAGCAACTTCACAGGAACAAAGGCTGGGCCTCCTACTCCCACCACCAGAGGGCAGTGATGCCAAAAAAAGAAGACAATGTTGTAAAAATGTCAGAAGTGCCAAATAAACATCTCGCTGCCATCAAGTTGATACAGACAGACAGGACAGAATTGACATGCCCCTGTGAGTGTCTGTGACTGCAAATCTCTCTCGGGGTTGAAAGCCTCATCTTTCTCCCATGGTGCGGCTGGTGGTTTCAAACTACTGACCTGTGGTTTCCAGACAGGTTAAAACCACTATGTTACCAGGTGATCTATAAATAAAGTGCAATTCTGATTGCAATCCCAACTTTGTATTTCAAAGAAATGAAAAAAAAAAACCCTAATTCCCCAATTCATCTGAAGAGGGAAAGACCAAGAATTATTAAAGGACTGCTTACAAAGAACAAATTGGAGACCTTGCATGATTTGACCTCAAAGCTGGATACACCAGCCGAGTAGTTTAGATAGCCTGGTACTGGTACAATAATAAGTACATAGACCCATGGGACAAAATTGAGAACCCAGAAAAAAATGCATCTACCTATGGACAATTTATTTTCAAAAAGAACCAAATATTAAATGGGAAAGAATCTCTTCAACAAGTGATCCTGGAAAAATTGGATTTACATCTGCAGAAATGAAGCAAGTCTCATAAATCAGACCATGCACAAAAACATACCCTGTGGGCATCTGAAATCTAATTACAGAACCCAGAGCTTTAAGAATCACCAATGAAAAAAGTGGGACAAACTAGAGACCCCCACTGCAGAGCATGCTCATATTACCATATATAACAAAGGAAGTACACGCAGTACAAGACATTTGTTGAATGATTACATGAAATCAATAGACACTCCTGCATGATTGCTCAGTGTAACTTAATGGCAGTTCAAACCCAAAGGTTTAGGAAACTTGTTCACCGGGGAGCAATTATTTCACTTCTGTTGGATCTATCAAGTGTGACAACCTATCATTGGTTTAAAAAAAAACACTTAACATTATTTATATAGACCCCCCCCTCCCCAAGGGGAGAATCTGCCGATTATTAAGTTCACTTGAAATAGTTTCTATCCAGATCTCAAAGACCAAGGGCCATGTGCTATAGACAATCAGAACATTAGGCTCTGTCCTTTTGAGGTGCACACCATCTTTCATAGACTTAACCAGAAGATCTGATTTGAAAACCCAACTAAACGAATGGGACTTTACATTAGGCACACCTGAAGCATATTACAAGATCTGAAATACTCACCTAGACTTAAGTCTAAAATGCCCTTTCTATGATCTGGAAGTCATTTAACTTTGGTTTAAATCTCTTGCTTTTAAGATGCACAATTAATGCCTATTGAAGATTACTCTACATTGGTTATTTTCATACTCTCTGATTTTATATAACATATCTTAGTCTAGCAGACATAGTGCTTGGTGCTATCCTTGTAAATGAACATTATTATTAGGTTTGCCCTATCTCCAACCCTCATTTTTTTAAGCACCTAAGTTCTTGTCTGTACCAGTGAACAATTCACATATTTTAGTCCAAAAAAACTGTTCTATACATATATACTTTCATTTTCTCAAAAGGATTTTAAATTTTTTTGACTTCATTAATGACACTATTGATAAAATTACCACATGCCCCATGGGGATGATTTATATTGTTTTACAATAAAAGGCTAATGATATGTCTAAAGTGGACCAGAAACATACATAGATCTCTGAATGAATTTCTGTTTGACACTTGATTGCACCCCTCATTCAGAGCCAAGATTAGTTCTTAGGACATGATCTGGCTGGATGCATGCTCTCAAGAGGAGATCGCAGAGGATATGGGCAAAATTTGGTGAACAAATTATCAGGAAGAATAGCACCTGAGATCTTACAGACTTGTGTTAAAGAAGCTAATTTGGCTAACAGACAGGGTGCATTGGAAAGTGGATGAATACAGATCTAGTTAGGTTAAAATTGAATACCTTATTATTTGTCCTCCCTTTTGGCCCATTTAACATTTAAATATTGTCTCGATTAAGTTTTTTCTCAATTAAGTTTTTTTTCCTCCATTTTATTTTGTTATTGTGGTCGTGTTTTGGGTTATTGTCTTCTTGTCTGTTTTTTGATTTATGCAAAATTCACAATAGGTAAATCTATAGAAATGGTTACTTTTCTTAGCGTTATGGCAGGGAAGTTTAGAGGAGATGGAAAGTATTAATGAGAATAAGAAAGAAGAAAATGTTATAAAATTGATCATGATAATGATTACATAACTCGAGCCTGAGCCCCAGTCACTTAGTGCTTGAATGTGGGACTCCGGCCCATGGGCGTGGCGGTTCAAATTCAGCAGCGGCTCTCCAGGAGCAAGGCTGGGTAGCTCCCACGACTACCAGAGGGTAGTGATGCCCCCCCAAAAAAATGATTACATAACTCTTATATTTAAATCATTTAATTTTATGTTATGTGAATTGTCAATAAAACAATTTTTTGTAAAGAAGAAAATATTTAAATGGATTCCTACCAGAGAAATTCACTAAGGCTCCCAACATTTTAATATTTCATATGCTTTTTGAATGAATACATATGTAGAGTAGAAAGCGAGATAATTTCTACATTTTGAGTCACAGTTCTGTACAGTGATACCCATGTGAGACAGTTAAGGTTTATTGTGTCAACCTGGCCAATAAACACAGGTGGGATTAACTGAAGGACTGCAAGATTAGCAGTTCAGTGAGCCTTGCCATTGTAGTTCTTCTGTCTCTTGCTTTCTGGTGGTCAAACCAGGGGGCAGCTGCCTTGGCCACTTCCCTGCTTCAGCTGACAAGGCTCGCTTCCTGTGAGACATCCCTGAGGTGAAGCCACATGGACCTTACCCTGATGCAGTCTGGATGCTGGAGAAGCCATGTGGAGACCATCTCAGTGCTGAGATGCTTACATGTTCACTGGTTCAATTTTCCTTCTGCAGTCAGTTGCATTGCGTGCGTGTGTTTTATAAGATTGAATCATGTATTTGAGAATTACATTTTTATAGTAAGATATTTAATTAGCTTTTTATAAAGGAGTGACTATTAATTCATAGAAGTAAAAATTAATCATGTAAAGCTCCATTGAATATTGAGAATAAGTACAGAAAAAAGAATGCTGCAAAATTTTTGAAATTCTCAATAAAAATTTTAAAGTAACTCCGCAATAACAGAAAAAACAAAAAATATCTCCAATCTTCAAAATGAAACTCATCCATATGACATCTGTGTCATAATATAATACCACTATATAATAATAGAATATACTTTTAAAAATAATTTTTAGGTTAAAGATGAATCCAAGCTTGAATTATGGCTTAGAATCACATCATTATCAAAGTCACATATGCCAATTAAATCCAGTAAATCCAGTACTCAAGTAAAATATGTACATATCCATGAAATACATTTTGAGATAAGAAATGTTAAAAATAAGTGAGTAAATATTTACCTTAGGAAACGATAAAAATCAGGATCTGGTAGGCATTGACATAAAACTGTAATAAAAAATGGTTACTAGCATTTACCCATTCAGCCCAATGGAAATGCGTGTCTTCTTTCACCACAACCTCCTGTCTAATTGCTAGGAAAATAATCGTTTTAAGGGTCAAATGTTGATTTCTAAGAGAAACTTGAAGGATATAAAACAGAGATGATTAGCAGAATCACTTCCACTGCCCCCAAAAGGGTTTAAAAATATTTTTAGTACTTTGAATAAGTTCAACAAGTCTAAGGAAGACCTGAGCAGTGTGGGGAGACGTCCTCTAGGAGGCCTTAAAGGTTTATGTTTGCCTCCTAACCTAAAGGTTGATAGTTTTGCCATCTGAGGGGTACCAGGAGGAGCAAGATGTGGACATCTACTTCTGATATACTATAGCCCCGAACACCCTGAAGCTGCAGTCCCATTCTGTAGCACGTGGGGTTGCGGTTAGTCAGAATTGGGTCAACAGTGATGAACAACAAGAAAGTAAAGAGGTGAAGGATCAAATTGTGTGGAGTTCCCCTCTGACCCCCTCTGGCTTCCAAGACTGATGATCACAAGGCAAAGGTTGGAAGCATATTCTGACACCAACCAGACTTCCCACAGCCCTGTTCTTCTGTGGCTAGATTCAATAATTTATTGACCTCATAGAAGTCACAGATGATGCTCAAAAGTATGGTTATTTATTAAGGAAGTTCACAGGTTCTTCTCTCCTGGGCCTGCACGTTGGCCTCTCTCTGGCCCTCATCCTCTTTGCATGGCCTTTTATGGCCTGCTCAGAAAATGTTACAAAGCTCATTTAGGGCTACCCATAATGCCCAAAGTGTATGCCATTCTACTGTAGACCTTTATCCGAAGGTACTCAGCCAAAGCCCAGTGGGCCAGTGGACCAGTGAAGACCCCAGAAGCACCCCATTCCCCAATGCTGACCCAGAAGCACGGCAGCTCGGTTATATCACTGTTACACACTGGGATAAGTTCTGCATGGTCAGCAGTTCAAAGCTGCCAGCCACTGCTCGGGAGGAAGAGTAGGCTTTCTAGTCCCATCAATAGTGACAGTCTCAGAAACCCGCAGGGGCTCACTATGGGTCCATGTTGATGAGAGAGCAATGAGTTTGGTTTAGCATTTTTACTCATTCTGTGGCCTGCAAGTCCTCCACTGTTATCTCAAGCTCTCACTCCTGGTTCTGGTGCTGCTCCTCTGCCACACCATTAGGCACCACAGCTGTTTTTTAGGTCAAGAAGAATCAACGCACAGTCGTTGTGAGGTCTAAAAGACTTGCTCCACTTCTGGCTCTTCTCTCTTGTTGCTAATGAGATTCCCCTTCCTGCTTCCGAGATGGCTAAGTTTATGCCCAGCAGGGGGGTAATCACAATGAACTCTGCTAACAATAATTCACAGATGAATCATGTCACCCAATCAGTAAACTCAACTACCTTCTTACCCAGACCCATCAGGAAAATTAGCCGTTTGGGCGCAGTAATAATAGCTCTGGCTCCAAGTGCCTTATTAAATAATTCACTACATCGCCATGGGGACTGGGGTAACACATACTCAGGAAACTTTCTGATGTTTTTGTTGTTGTCAGCTGCCATTAAATTACTCTCCAATTCATTGTGACCCTGTGTGCTACAGTGGGATGGCTTCATAGAGTTTTCTCAGCTGCAGCCTTTAAGGAAACACTTCACCTGCCCTTTCTTCCTTGAAACTTTTGAGAGTTTAAATGACCAAAATTTGAGCTAGCAGTTAAGTCCCAACCGTTTGCCCACCCAATGCCTTTCACAAACATCAAAGCAAAATCAAGCCTATTGACATCTAGTAGAATCTGACTCATAGTGATGCAACGTCTTTAATATTTGTGGAAGTACATATTCCCATCTTTCTCCTGAAGAGCAGCTGACTGGTGGATCTGAAGTGTTGACCTTGAGGTTAGCAATCCAACGCCTACTTAACAACACTTCAAGGATAAACTTTATTAAGACCTTTGGCTATTTTCGTAAATAACCATAGACAGATGGAATCTACAAGCTATGGGATAAGAAGCACCTTGTAAAAAGAAGAGTTCAAGATTGTAGAGCTAGGCAGACATGGCTGTGAATCTCAGTTCTGCCCCTTCCTAGCCCTGCGACACCAGCCAATGTTTTAAAACGTTCCGACAATCACCAATCACACCCATACAATAAAGATCATGAGAGTCCTCTGCTAATGTTCTGGAGAATAAGAGTGATATAAATAAAGAAATTAGCATAATGGCTTACACGCAGTAATCAGATTTTAATTATACTTCTAAATGCTAGTATATAAATTATAAGATTGGTATAAGTAAATCAATATAGCCAATGAATAATATTCAGTTTCTTCTCTTAATCACATACTGCATTAGGTATTAGGGATGGAGAACTGAACAAGAGCGACAATGCCCTATCTCTAAGAACTTGAATTCTAGTGTATTTCCCCAAATCAGCACCTTGCTTACTGCTCCCAAATAACTAAACATAGTTCAAAACAATATATTAGGACAACTGCATTTTTACTACTACCAAATTAGTGTTCTATATCAAAGATCAGGGCTTGGGGTCACATGACCACAATTCCTGTAATTATGGTATGTGGGCCCTGTCTACCCTCCCCAATTTCAAAAGGAATCACCATTATCAGCACCAGCTGCCTAAGACCTAGTCCTATAAGACTAATGTCAGATCTACTTTCACCCATCAACTGCCCTCACCACTTTGACAACTTCTACTCTCACAGGACCCTCTCCTTTTCATCTGAATTTGATGAGTCATTGCAAGGGCCACACAAATGACAGAGACAATATTTAAAAGCATGGGGCTTTCTAGAGAAATCTCCAGGACCAGAAATGTTCAGGACTCAATAATTTGGTCAGGATAACCTCTTCTCAGCTGAACCCAAGAGCAAACTTCTCTCTAGTCCTCACCCCTCTTGGCTGTTGGATTTTACCTCTTCTTGGCCGTGGCAATGTTACAAAGCCCTTTTAGCAAAGCTGACAAATGCCCTAAGGGCACTCTGATGTTGTCATTGTTAGGTTACATCCAGTCCATCTCACCCATAGCAACCTTATTCAAAGCATAAGAAAACACTGCACAATAGTGTGGCATCCTCACAATTGTTCCTATTATGGAGTCCATGGTGGCATCCACAGTATCAATCACCTTGAGGGACTTACCCTCCTTTGCTGCTGCTCCGTTTCTCAAAAAACTTGTCTATCCTAACAAAATGGACAAAATAATTAAGACAAAGTTTCCCCATCCTTACTTTTGGGGAGAACTCTGGCTATACTTCTTTCAAGATAGATCGAGCTGTCTTTTTAGCAGTTCACTGTACTTTTTTTCCCACTGTACTTTTAACATACTTCTCCAGCTCCACAATTACAATATATTCACTCTACTTCCCTTTCAGCCTTCTTTATTCAATGTCCAACTTTTGCACACACGTGAGGAAATTGAAAATACATTGGTTTGGGTCTTGATCATTTCAGTCCCTAGAGTAGCATTCTTGCTTTTAAAAACTCAAAGGAAGTTTTGTGTGCAGATTTCTCCAGTGCCACATGCCATTTGCTCCCCTGACTATTTGCTTCCTTGAGTATTGATTATAGCCTGAAGCAAGATAAAATATCTGACAACTTCAACTTCTCCATGTATCATGTTGCTTCCTATTGATCTTGTCTACATTGCATCTTCTTTACATTGAGTTTTCCTCCATACTGAAGGCTGCAATTCTTGATTTGCATCAGCAATTTCAGAAACATCTGAAGAAGAATCTTGACTGAGGAGGAGCAGACACTTCAGAATGGAGCTAACTGTAGTGATGTGAATCAGTGGGAGTGAAGCCTTTGGGATCTTCATTTGTCAATGGGGCATGACTCAAGAAAAAGGAAACAGCTCCAAAACGTAGAATGTGAAATGTAGTATGGATCTAGGAATATTGAAAGTTGTAAAAACAAAATAAACAAAATCATATTCTAGGTATAAGTGAAAGGAAATGGACTGGTAAAGGAAATGGACTGAATTAGAAAAGCATATGGTTTACTATACTAAGAAATGGCATGGTATCCATTGTCAAAAAGTACATGACACTATCCATCATGAAGTACAATGCTATCAGTGATAGATTATGTTTATCAACCTTCAGGGAAATCCAATTAGTACAATTATGATTCAAATTTAGTCACCAACCACAAAAGATAGTGAGGAAGAAACTGAAGAATTCTACAAATGATTTCATTCAGAAATTGATTAAAGGTGCGTTCAAGATTAATTGATAAGTATTGCTGATTGGAATGCAATAGTTGGAAACAAGCAAGAAGGAACAGTAGGCAGAAAATACTGTCTTCATGATAGAAATGAAGCTAGAGTTTGTGTGATAGAATTTTGCAAAATAAAAAAACAAACAAAAAAAGAATTTTGCAAAACCAATGACTTATTCACAGCAAATACCATTTACAAAAGCACAAAAATGACTACACAGATGACTTCCCCAGATGGAATACACAAAAATCAAATTGACTACCTCAAAAAAAATTATGGGGAAGCTCAATATCAGCAGCTAGACCTAGTCCAGGTATAGACTATGGAACAGACCATCAACTGCTCATAAAGTACAGGATAAAGCTGAAGAAAGCCAAGGGATGAGACATGATGTTCCCTCACTGACCCATCGAGCTACTGGAGACACCACTGGAGACACTGTGCAGAAAGTGTACCTGCTCTGCCCATGCACAGTGGGGTGAAACGCAAAGGGAGTGCAACTGGGCAGTGAGGAGAGCGAAATAACCAAGTCCTCAAGGAATTCTGGAAATAGACTTCTGACTTGGGGGACTTAGCACCTCATCAGATTTGATCAGAAAACATACATAAGAGTCAGCAGACAGAGCTGGAATTATTATCTATTATTTTTTTTTTGCCTGTTCTGTTTTGTTTTGTTTGATCATTTTACTAGGTTTTGTTTTTCTTTTTCTTTCACCCTGTATCGATGTACATAAGATAGGGAGGACAAACAATGCCAAGAAAAATAACTGTAGGACCGGTGGTTCTGAGGGTACAAGGGAAAGGGAGGGAGTCAAGGGGTCATCAAACTCAGAGATAAGGGAACAACAGATCTAATATTGATGGCGAGGAGGGAGGGTTTATAATGCTGGGCGGGCTTGGTCATGAGTAATGTATCTGAGAGGAAATATTGAGAGCTGAATGGAGGGTGGGCATCATAGTAGGCTAGGAGGACGGTGAAAGGAAATAGAGAAAAGAAATAGGAGGCAAAAGCTTTTTATAGAGGTATCACTATAGGAGTGTACATATGTAAATATATTAATTTATAATAAAAGTGAGAGGCCAATGTACATATATTTATATAAGTATTAAGATAGCAGATGAACTTTGGTCCTCTACTCAAGACCTTCTTTAACACAAGAACACTTTGTTTTGCTATCAAGCACTCTTTGATACTTCCCAACACGATCACTGAAGGCAGAATGGGTGCATAAACAAATGTGGTGAAGAGAGCAGATAGTGCCCAACTAGCAGAAGATATACAAACGGGTCTTAAAGGCTTGAAGTCAAGCAATCCACTATCTAGCAGGGAAGCAAACAAGCCCACATAGAAGAAGCAAACTAGTCTGTGTGATCATGAGGTGTCAACAGGATCTTGCAACAGGAATTGAAAGATCAAAAACAAACAACTGTATCAATGTGAGATAGAGGGTTGGAGTGTTGACCCGAAGTTCATCTGTAGATAATTGTATATCTCCCCACAGCAGTGCTATAAGAAAGGGATGATTCAAAAAGGTGTAGTATAGCACCTAGGAATCACAAAAAATTCCTGTAGTTCCTGAATGCTTTCCTCCCTCCTTGCCACCACCCCCCTCCCCCCAATACCATAACCTGGTCCTAACTTCCAAATCTGACTAGACTGGAGAACACACATTGTTACAGATAAGAGCTCTGGACACAGGGGATGCAAGAAAGATGAACCCCGCAGGAACAGTAATGGGCTTAG
>PVJH01034608.1:0-20466 GCA_004026705.1 Nesogale talazaci
GTGTGTGGGTGTGTGGGTGTGTGTGGCCAAGATGATCTCAAAGTTAAAAGGCAAACGCCTGATGGTGTAACCTTAAGTCCTCATCTCTTTTCTCAGGTGTGACTACATGCAGAACTTTATCTGACCTCGCAGGCAGAGCAGGTGCGTGTTGGGCTTCTAGCCACAAGGTCAGCAGTTCGAATCCACCGACCTCTCTGTAGGTGGAAGATGAGGCTTCTACTTCTGCCAAGTGACAGTCTCGGGAACCCACAGGGGGATCCATTCCCCCCGGCAGGGTCACTGTGAGTCAGCATTGACTGGATGGTGGTGCATTCTGGGGATAGTAAAAGCTACGGACGGATCTGTTGTTTCTGACTGCCCTGTGGTCTGAGGGAATGTTTACAGCACAAATGGACTTTGCATTCAACAATCGCTCAGCATTTTGTTTCATGGCTGAAACCCTATCCCCTCTTCCTCCAGGTATGGATGCTTCCATTTGTCCTTCTTCCCTGCTTCCTTCTCCTCCTGTTCCTGGGAGCTTGATTCCATGGCGAACGCTGCCCTTTAGATCCCCTGCACTGCCCCCAAGTCCCTTTAGACTCACAGGGACCCTGCAGGACGGGGTTGAACAGCCCCTGTGGGTTTCTGGGACCACCGCACTCAGTGGGAGTAGAGCCTCTGAGTAACTGAAGGTTTCCATCTGCTGACCTGGCCCAGGGCAGAGCCACTGTGACACCAGTGCCCAGTTTCCTGGACGCAGGACTTCGCATCTCTGAGAACCGCTGATACTAAGTGTCTAACTGGCAACAAAAGGCGTCTCCTTGCAAAGAAACATGACCCCACTGTGTATCTCATTTGTTAC
This sequence comes from Nesogale talazaci, assembly GCA_004026705.1. Lineage (NCBI taxonomy): Eukaryota > Metazoa > Chordata > Mammalia > Afrosoricida > Tenrecidae > Nesogale > Nesogale talazaci. The sequence goes on from PVJH01034608.1 coordinate 842, forward strand.
AAGAGACGTCTGTCTGTCGGGATTAGGACACCCGAAAGGCACTTGGAGGGAAGAGATGGAACAAAAGGGACCTGAATTGTTGAGCTTAGACATGACCATCCGTTCTGTAGACCTCGACCCAGTCCACAACGACTTCTTAAGGGGTCTTGCTGCAGTCCCGGTGGTTCCGACTCAGGAAGAGCCCAGGTGGAGCGAGGCAGAACCACTGCCTCCACCACGTTGCATTTCCTTTAAGTCCCTCGCCAGCCCTTGCTTCCGTGGGACCATGGGGCAGCTTTCCGGCCGAAGGCAAGCAACTGACCTCACTCGAAGGCCTTCTCCCGGCCTGGTTTAGAACTCGGGGAAGGTGTGCCTCGGGGTCTTGTCCTCTCTCCACAGCCAGCCAAGCTGTCCGCCTGGCAAAGGCCCAGAGGAGCGAACTCCTTGAAGAAGCGAGTGCATCGAGGCCGGAGGAAGGAAGACTAGGACCGCCCGTGACCTGCCCAGGACACAACCTGGGCTGGAATGCTTTCTCCACGTTCGATTGCTCTGGTAGCGAAAGCTCTTTCTTTCACACATGTGAGTGTCCGTGAAATTGTTTCTCTAGTCCACCCGGACTGACACTGCCCCAGGAGGAACACCCGTATTGAGAAAGGCACTGCGTTAAGAAGGAAAGCGCTGGCAAAGTGAGTGAAATGCCTTCTTGTCCAAGGAAACCCCCACACAAGAGAGAGAGAAAGAGAGAGAGAGAGAGAGAGAGAGAGAGAGAAGAGAGAGAGAGAGAGAGAGAGAAATGGGAGGGACCTTTTCTTCTTCCTTCTCAGGCCACCCTGGTGGGGCTGTGACTAGCAATGTCCATCAAAGTGCTCCCATTTAGAAATGGAGCTTAACTGGTTTTATATGTCTGCAGCAAGGTATCACTGTCACCAGACCACTCTGGCCCACTTCATTAGGAGTCCCTCTGCAGGCGTGGGGAGCCTCCCCTGTCTCCCTCAGAATGGCTGGTGGTTTCCAACGTCTGACCTCTTGGCTGGCAACCCGACCCCTGCCCACCACCACCGGGGCTCTCTGCAAAACCAGGACCCAGCGAACGGCTCACCCGTGGATGCTGGCTCCCGACACTGCCTCTAGAGGGCAGAGTGGAGCAGCTCCCGGGGATGGACAGGAGCAGACAGCTTCCTCTCTCTCCTGAGGAGCTGCTGGTGGGCTCAAACTGCTGACTCTGGGCTTCACTGCCCAGGACATAACCCACAGCAGCACAAGGGCCCCACGGGCTCCTTACTGCAGGGCCTCTGGAGTGAACCAGACAACTGACCCTGTCCATGAAAAACTAACAGGCAACCTGAGAACACATGCATTTTATTAAGACCCCTGCCCCCCCCCCAAAAAAAAAAAAGCCAGCTAAAAAGAGAATGGGATGCTCGTTCCCCTTTGGGTAAGGTGAAGCTGTGAGGATGGTCTCAAGCAGGACCATGGTCACCTTTGGCCTTTCGGACGTAGGATGCATTTCCTGGCCTTTCTGCTTTTCAAATCCTCTCTGTGGTGCTTCCTGTGCTGCTGCTGCTGTTTGGGGCTGTGGCTTTTTTCGGCACAGAGCAAGGCTTCCCCGGGATGTTGCAGAAGGCAGAGTCCTGGATGGGGAGCTGGGAGGCGGATGGCTGGAGCCCACCCTTTGGCATCATGGAGCAAAGGCCTGGTCAACCGCTTCTAAGCCCCCTCCCCCACAGCGAAAGCCCCATGGAACACAGCCCTGTGGGCACACAGGCCTGCCTGGGGTCAGCCTTGGCTGGAAGGCGGCTGGCAGTGACCGCCCGCAGTGGGAAGCCGGTGTAGCCCTTGCCGGGGCCATGAGAAGCTGCCCATGGACTCTCTGAAGGGGTCCAGGGAAAAGGCAGAGTCAGAATCAAAATGAGAAAGATGAGGAGCTGATGTCAGGGGCTCAAGTCGAAAGCACATGTTTTGAGAAGGTTAACGGCTGCGGGGGTACAAAGATGCTAGACACAATGGATGGATGGATGGACGGATGGATGGATGGATGGACGGATGGATTATAATATACATTGTCTGAGTTCCCAATAAGATGATTTATTAAATTTAAAAAAATCAAAGTGAGAGGAGGAAGACAGATGGATGGTGTGTTAGTCCGGGTAGACTAGAGAAACAAATTTCATAGACACGCATATGAATATAAGGGTACAGGTTATAAACAAGAGAAATAGGACATTAAGAAAGCATCCCAACCCAGTCCAGTTCAAAGTCATAAGTCTGATTTAGCCCATATGCCCGATATCAATCTATAAAGTCTCCTTCCAACTCATGAAGTCACAGGCCCGTGGGTGCAGAGTCCTGTCACCGACAGGGGTCTCCCCATGGCTCCTCGCTTCCAGGGCTCAGGGTCCTTCAACAGCATCCAGTGGTGGTAGAAGCAACTCAGCACTGGCAGGGGTCTCCACGTGGCTTCTCCAGCTTCAAAGGTCTAGTTCCATCAGGGTAAGGCCGTGTGGCTTCTCCTCCGGCTCCTCCAGCTCCTGGGACGCTGCCATCTTATCTTGTCCATAGTTCGTTGTCTCTGAGACTAACTTCCAACAACTGGGGAGACAGCTTCTCATCTCCACGAGAGAAATATCGTGAGGTTTCCCTGAAGTCTCAGGAGAAAGCCAAGGGCCAGGGGCACAGACTCCGAGGGCTGAGTCCCACCGCTACTTTCTTTCTGGTGGAGTGTCCCGTGGGCCCTGGCCCTGGAGGGGGCCCTCTGGGACCTGCTGGGAAGTCCCACTGCTACCTGCTCTTCCTTGGCAGTGAGGAGACCTGGAGTACCTGGTTGCAAGCACCAGAAGAGCCCTGGCCAGCAGAGGGCAGCCTCTGCCCAGCCTGTGACCCAGTGGCCGCTGAGCTGAGGGACAAGACCGGAGATCCAGTGCAGACCCTCCAACCCCAGCCTCCCAGTTCCCAGTCACCCCACTTCCCCGATCCTGCAGCGACATAGCAAGCAAAGGGGTGTTGTTGGGCAAAGGGTCCAGCCCACCTTGATGGTGGAAAAGGTTAAATATTCCGCCATGATCCAAACGATTTCCATTGACTGCTTTTTTTTGGAAGTCGATGACCGGGCCTCTCAGTCTGTCTTAGCCTGAAAGCTCTGCAGAAACCTCTCTCTGTCTCCCCCCTCCCCACCCCTCACCCCAACCCAGGGTGACTGGTAACAAAACTCCCAGCATCACAGCCAGTCCCCTGGACCGACAGACAAGACAATTATAGCCCTTATATTACAGAAATGCCGTGGGTTGGACCCCAGACCCCACAGAAGGAAACTTTTCCCCCCGCCCAGGGTGACCCTCACTTTTGTTATGTCTGAGACCAGGGATGTAGCCAGTGTGCCTCGCTCATCTTGTCCAGGGGTCATCTTGTGCATCTGCCACCAAGGGGCACCAGTGCACTGCTCTCTGCCAGGACGGCAGGACCAGGACGACCTGCCCTCTTCGCTCACTGTGCTGCCATCCCTCCCTCCCTCCACTCCAACCATCATGAAAATGACACTGTTCACCGTCCTCCCCCTCCCCGCAGTCCTTCAAACATAAAGTGGCCAGATTTTAAGCAGGACACCATTGACCAGGGAGGGTGTGTTCTTATTAAAAATTTGGTCTCTATGGAGCAACAAAAATTTCATAGAATGCAAAAATATTGTGATATATTTATTCAATTTTAAAGCCCCACGGGACGTTAAATTGTTAAAAAGTGGGGCATTTGGTCACCTTATTCAAGCACCTATTCAGGGGTGAGGGGTGTTACCAGCCTTTTTGCCCCCTCCCCCCTAAGAAGCGATGGTCAAAACTGGGGTCCCCAGGAGACAGGAGAGAACGGGAAATGTCCCTGGCGGCATTTGGCTGTAAAAGGCTCGATTTTGGAATGGCCTGCAGCACTTCAGGTAATGACCGATGAGGTCCAGAAGAGAATCATAAAGCACCCCACACACACAAATGCAACAACAATAATCTATGTTGGAAGCAGTGAGCCTCACCGAAGGAAAATCATTCTTTCAAGGGACTTGAGAGCAGTCTTGGTGCTTGGCTGGTGATGATCAGGGGTTTGCAGTCTTCAGTGTGGGCAGTGACTCCGGTGTACACAAAGCCTCACAACTGGCCGGAAAGGTCACGTCGTGACCGTTGGAGAGAGCAGGTTGACGTCGTCCAGGCTTGCTGGGATCCACTGACTGACCTCAGAGACGCAGCAGTCAGGAGATCACCGGACGGATTACACCAGGCAAACCTGCGGCATACCTCTCTTAAGTATGGAAGAGTTAACAACGGGGTCCTCAAACTACAGCCCCAGGGCCACATGTGGCCCACCGAGCACATTTATCTGGCCCGCCCTGTGTTTTTGCCACTGCTGCTGTCCTGCTTAGCAGCTGACTTTCCCCGGGGCCGCAACGAATTTGTTCTTAGTTGCTTTTTTAAAAGATAGTCTGGCCCTCCAACGGTCTGAGGGACAGTGAACCGAACCGGCCCCCAGTTTAAAAAGTGTGAGGACCCCTGGGCTAGGAGGTTTCTCTGGGGACTGAGGTGCGCCTGACCCAAGCCCTCGTCCTTTCGCTGGTCTCCTGTGCAAGCCATCGTTGGTCACTGGATAGGGAAGACTGAGGAAGAATCGGTGTGTGTGGGCAATGGCCTTGGGGAAGGGTATGATACGTACCTGGCAAATAAATCTGCCTGGGAAGCAGTAGATCCAGGATGCTCCATGCAGACAAGGGTGGCGAGACTCTGTCTCTTGCCCTTCAGACAAAAATCTTTTCGGCGGAGTCAGCGGACTCCGAATGACCCTGCGTGGAAGAGCGCTGGGAGGTTTCTGAGAGAGTCACTCTTTTCGTTGTTGTTGTTGGGCATCTCTGCTCTCCGGTGGTGGGAGTAGGAGGTCCAGCCCCACTGCTGGAATTAAACCTCCGTCCCACTACGCACAACCACTACGCACAACCACTACGCCACCGGGGCTCAGCCCTGGAGAGTCACTCTTGAGGGGAGTGGAAAGCCTCCATCTTCTCCCTCCGAGTGACTGGTGGCTTCACACTGCGGACCCTGTGGTTGGCAATCTCGCTCAACAACCGCTACTCGGCCGGGCCAAAGCGATGGTCAGTGGGACAGGCAGCCAGACAAGAGAAAGGCTCTGGAACAGCTGGACAGACACGCAGGCTGCCACCAGGGGCTCCGACCTCACCCTCTGCACTTCGTTCTGCTGTAACTGGGGCCGCATCTCTCCCGTGGGCTCGTCGGGGGGCAGTGTGCGGTTTGGGGGGGGACACAGATGGCTTTCCGGGCCTTTCTTCCCAGGCTCCAGTGGCCTTGGACTTCTGGCCCCTGTCATAAGAAGCTGAGTATGTCTCATTTGCATCATCCAAGATGCCCAAACCTCCCTCGACGACCACGGTCTGAAAAAAAATGACAAGGCGGAGAGAAGGGCAGGGAAGAGACACCGTCCCGTCCCCCTGCCACAGAGTCGATGCCGACGCCCAGGGATCCCGCTTGGCAGAGTAGAAGGGGCTGCCTGGAGAGTCTCAGGCTGTAACTACTTCCTGTATTTATCTTATGAATAGTCTCTCGAGACTGTAATTCTTTATGGGAGTTGAAACAAACTCCTTCCACCACTACTCCCCCAATCAAACTCCCTGCCATCAAGTGGACTCCGAACCCAGAGCGGCCCCTCCAGGGGGGAGCCGAACTCTGCCTGTGGGTTCCCATGAAGCAAGCACCCAGCAGCTCTCTGTGAAAACGCCTCCAGACGCCTCGGTTTCCGACGGTAACTCTCTACGGAGCAGAAAACCCTGTCTTTGGCCAGTGGAGCCTGGGGCTAGCTGGTGGTTTTGAACTGCAAGCCTTGCGGGTAGCAGGCTGACTGATACCCACTCTCTCGAGTGGACGCCGTCGCACAGCGAGCCTGCAGGAGAGGCGGAACTGTCCCGCGAGTTCCCAGATGGTAGGTAGAACGCCTCATCCTTCTCCAGAAGAGAGGCTGGTGCGTCCAAACCAGACGTGGGCGCACAGGGCCCCCGTAAGCAAGGTGCACCCGCGTGGGGAACCCATAGGGCGCTGCTCACGACGCGACCGAAGTACCGATGGGCCGCAGGGGCGGCTGGAGTCAAGGTTCACAAGAAAGTGTTTGCCTTACAACTTTGCTTCAAAACTTAAAAACGTTCAGATTGCGACATCAAGCCCCACCCATGCTCCCGTGGGGCCCATTCATGGCGACCCTCCTGGGGGCTTCTCAGAAAGTGAGTCTGGTCCCCCGCGGTGGCGCATCCGCACCCATGGTCTCCTCTTTGGTCCGCAGAGCGGCTGGTGCGTTCCAAGAGCCTACTTGGGGGTTAGCGGCCCCGGCCCAGCCCCCGCGCCACGTGGCAACATCCACGCCCCTCCTCCAGTCCATTCGGGCTCTTGGTGACCCTGACAGGACAGAGAAGGCCTCCGTGGTTTCCGAGCTGGTGACGCCGGGCCGGAGTACAAGTCTCTCCCGCGGAGCGCCCGCGGTGGTTTCAAACTGCTGACCCTGCACTTAGCCCGCACTACGCCCCCGGGGCTCCACTCAACTGGCAACGTAGCGGAGTCCTGGGTAACTTTTCGTTTTGATCCCAAAACTTTTCATTTTGGTCGCACAGGGCGGGTGTCCAGCCTCCCCTGGCCCGCTGCCTACCCCTGCCTCAGTTTCCCTCCCTTCGGACCTGATCGGATGGCGAGAACGCCACCGAGGACTAGCCCGGTAGTAAGGCGGATCCGCACCATCCCCTCAAGCGCAGGGGCGCGCGGCGGGAGGCCCCGTCCAGCCCGCGCTTTCGGGCGGCCGGGCTGGGGGCGGGGCGGGACTGGCTTCCTCCGCCAGATCGGGTGACCCTCCCCCCAGAGCAGCTCCGCCCCCGCCCCGCGGCGGGGGCCCCCTTGGGGCAAAGGGCGGGTTTAGCGGCCCAACCACCTGTGAGGGCCCCACATTCCAGAGCCCGGCGGTGGGGGGTGCTGGGGGAGGGGAGGCCGCCCGCACACCCGTGTTCTCGGCCCCGTGGGACCCCCCCTTCCTGCCTACCCCCCTTTTCTGTCTTTCCTTTGTTTGCTAGGTTTTCCTGCCTCCTCCTTCCAGCCCTTGCCCTATCTCGTGTCTCTCCCCTCCCCTTATGCGTCTCCGCACCACTCCCAGGGGCTCGGGAGGTGCCTCCCCCCACCCCCCACCCCGGCCTGGTCAGTGTATCCCGGGGTCCCAGAACCTAGTCCAGGTTCCAGACGTGTGGACCCAGGCTTCGGCTGGCCCGCGTTGGCAGAACCGGACCTCTAAAACCCGATTAAACTCGCCGCCTCCCAGTGCACACCGACGGACGCCTCGCGACCCGCGGGGCGGGGTCAAAAGAAGTTCCCTGTGCGTTTGAGACTGGAGCTGGCGGCCGGAGAAAATCTTGTCTTTCTTCCGCAGGGCGGTGGGTGGTTTCCAACTAGGGACCTTCCCAAAGCCCAGCCCACTGCCCCAGCAGGGGGACCCTGGCGCGCTGACCACCTGGGTTTCTATGCAGGGCTGCCTGCCCAGGAGACCGCGCTGCCTCCAGACTGTGCCACCGGGAGCCCTGCACACGCTCATGTTCAGCACCAAGCGGCATCAGCACATGTCCCATGCCAGGGCTCTCAAAGCAGGGACTATAGACACGCGGGGGTGGGGGGACTGCTGTGTACACAGCTCCCCGATGAGCGCAAACGTTGCCCCTCCCCACCCAGCCCTCTCCAGAGAATACACAAGACTGGACCTTTAGATCCAAACTGGACTTTAGTGAGTGTACAGAAGTCAAGTACACAAATAGGACCCAGGGCATATAAGGGGGTGGGCAAGAGGTGGGGAAGGCACGTATCAAAATACCACACTGGTGACATAAGTGCTGGAACAATACCCCTGGACACCCACCCAAGCCTGCAGGTTGGGCCCTCGCGATTCTTGGGACAGAGGTGACAAGAGGACTGTCCACTGATGGGGCCTCAGCTGTGGATTTGGAGCAGTTAGCTGTGGGCAGGTCACTGGCCATCCAGAGAGGATGGGTGACACTTGGGACTGTCAATCTTCAAAACAGGGATCAAGAAAGCCCTGGAGCAGAGAGCCAGAAGATGCTACCTTGGTCCCTGCTGTGAGGCTTTCTCAAAATTCACTGGGGCAGGTAGGGGGGCATTTGGGGGAGACCCAGAGGTCTCGAGATCAATTCTGACATGGACTTAAATCGATTTGCGTTTCTTCCTGGGTGCCCCTGCTGGGAGAGACCTATGGAGGATGTTAAGGCTAGCGTTCCTGCAGGAAGGTGAGTTTCCCATCACTGGAAGCATTCACGCAGCAACGGGGCAGCACAGAAACCTGTCCAGCCACAGTTGAGGATGCTGGGCAGGATGCTGGGTAGCTCAGGGGCAAAGGATCTTAAGATTACCCAAGCCTATCCACTGAGAATGGTTACAACCAACACAGACTGGGTACCTTCTACGTGCCTTTTTTTTTTTTTCCTAAAGCTAACTAGAGTATGGGCTTATGGGGTGGCCTCTGGGTGGAGGTGAGTGGAGGCTGGGTCACTCCTGGAAGCTGGGGCTATGGACCGACCCCATTTGGGAGATGATCCCAAAGGGATCCATGCTATCGGTTTCGACGGGGGAGGAGAACACAGAGCCCATGTCGTCATTCTCCAGGTCCCGGCGGGGCTCCTGGGGCTTCATGGAGAGCATGGGCAGGAAGCGGGACAGGGGCAGGAAGCCGCGGCCGCGGTGCTGCTGCCTCTGGCGAGCGTTGCTCAGGGACACCGGGAGGCCGTGCTTCTTGGACATGTACAGGTTGTAGCCGTCAGGCTGGATCTTCTCCTCAAAGGCACAGTCATCAGCCGAGTACTGGAGCTGCGGAGAGAAGGGGGTCGCAACTCCGAGTGGGCACCACCACCCCCATTCTGACTGGAGCAGCAGCAGAGGAAACAATAGCCGCTTTGTTATTTGCTGTCTCCCCACCGCCCCCCCCCCACCACCACGAGGACCGTGCCCCCATTGACACACACGAGTTATAGTTCGTGTGTAAGCTTCAGACCGGCAGCGGGGCATTTCCAACTGCTGACCTTGCCTGGTAGCCACTCAGCAGGTCACCGCCGAGGCCCGGACGCCCAACAGGTTGGGCAGAATAACCCTAACCCCGAGAGCACCCGGCCTCGCGTCCGTCCGTGCCGCCGAGTTTATGAGGTCAGTGAACTGCAGGTGGATGAGATGTGCTGATAAGGGGCTGATAAGACCAAGGGTGCCCCCACCCATTGCGGAGGACTCGGGACAAAGCACCGCCCCGGCACCGGCGCAGGGCGGGACTTGGCTAGAATCCACTCCGAAGTCAACCGGACGGTCAACCTTCCGGGAAGAGACACTCGAGGCTGGAGGCGGGAGGGAATTGGCCTGGCAGGATTCTCCGTACAGAACATGGACTCATTAGGAATTGACGGGGAAATGTATGTGTGTGCGTGTGTGTGCAAATTCCGCTCCACCTCAGTCTTTGCTAAGCCACGCCCACGGGATCCGGAGACCCAATGGGGTTGGAAGTGGTAAGACCACCCCCCTCCTCCCCCTCCCCAGGAATGTGGGCTGGGTTCCACCCACCAGAGACCCTCCCTGCCGCCCACCATTAGCCAGCCCGTGCCTGTCTACAGTAATTAGGTGTGTCCGTCATATGAAAAGGTCCTGCCCACAAAATGTCCTGTGCGGGGGGGGGGGGGGGGGAAGGGGAGGAGGGAGGGGAGACGCGCTCGCAGCGCGCATTTGCTCAGCCACAAAACTTGAAATGGGGACAGGCTGAGGCCCTCCCCCCAAGCTCGAAACTTTGCGATACTTAAAAAAAAAAAAAAAAAAAACTCTGGAGCTATGGTTCACAAAGGATGGGGGAGGGGGCACATCCGCATCTGGCGCCCCTGGAAGCAGCGTGGCCTTCCCCCCTCCCCCACTTTTGGCTGTGGGCCTCCCGACGTCACGCAGGGCCCCCCCAACCTCCTTCGGACCGTGCAGAACTCCACCCCCTCTTTGTCCCGTCTGACCAATGGCCCTGCCCCTCGGTGGTTACCTGAGCCTTTCTGCGCCCAGCCCTCTCCCCTCCCCCCGCCGCCCCTCCCAATTCGTGGGGACTCAGGACAGGGCAGACAAAGGCCCCAAAGAAGTGTTATGGGGGGTTTTCAGAACAGGAACCCAGACCTAACCTCCCTGACGTCTGGGGGAGGGGGGAGGATCTGAATCACCTTCGAGGGGCCACCAACCAGATAGACTACATGTACCCCCTCTCCAACCTCCCCCCAAACCGGTTTCCTATACAGGTGTGTCTCAAAGGAGCGAAGTCCATCCCCGCAACCTACACGCCTCCTAACCTACACATTAGATTAAGTTAGAAAAAGCGGGTCAACCGCTAACTTGCCCTGGGGTTTTTTTTCTCAAAGGAAGTTTCACTGGATCCTACCCAGATCGGCCCCGCCCCGTGGGGGACACCTACCCGTCCGTGCAGCTGCCCGTCGGCTGCCATGCAGAGGTATCTCCCGCTCTGGACACCCTTGATCGCCACGGTCCGCAAAGCCACCGCCTTCATCTCCAGTAAACCTGGGGGCAAGAACAGGATGACTTGGGCTCCCCCCCATCTCCTCCGAGACCCCGAGGTTCCCGGGCCCCCACTAGGAGCACAAGGAAGGCGGGAGAGGGGGGGAGCGCCAGCGCGCAGGACTCACTGTAGGTGCTCTGGCTGCGCGCGGCGTCCACGGAGCCGTCGGCGCGGATGCGCAGGAAGCAGCTAAAGAGGCTATGCGGACTCGCTGTGTACAGGTGGCGCAGGCGGATGGGCTCGCCCCAGCCATAGTGCACATGCGGCCCCGCGTCCGAGAAGGCCAGCGGGCGGCCGGTCACCGTCAGCCAAAGGCCGGCCAAGGCCAGGGCCAGGAGCACAAGTCGCTTGCTCTGAGCGCTCCGCATGGCTTCTCCGTCTGCAGGGGCGGCGCGCACGACGGGGAGGCTGGCAGCTGGGGCACAGGAGGCTGGGAGTGCGGGACAAGGCCGGCGGGAGCCTGAAGACAAGACGAGCCTGCAGCCTGGGAGCGTGGGGTGCGCTGCACTCGGGCTTCGACGGGCGGGGGCGGTGGGGGCGCTGGCCTTATATAGCACGTCGGCGGGGAGATGCCTGGACACCCGCTCATTTCTTATCGGGCAGGCCCCGCCCCTGCACACACCCCGCCCCCGCCCCGGCCTCTTGGAACGGGAGGCCCCACCAGGAATCCAAGGGCCCCTCCCCGAAGTCTGGGCGGGAGGCTGAGCGCCGAACGGGGGGAGCGAGAGAAGTGGCACAAAGGGGCCCTCCCCGCCCCCCAGGCCTCGAGCTCCCCAGCACAGCTTTCCGTGGGTAGTGCCCGCAGGCGCGGGAACCCCAAAACTGGAGACGGGGCGTCCCTAAACTTCGCTCTTTTCCCCTCCCCCCTCCAGAAAAGCCTGGTCTCAGCTTTCAGGGGACCCCTCCCCTTAAAAGTTTCCACTCAGAGACCGCCCCCGACAGTCCCTGGGCCCCTGTACTTCCCCCCCAAAAATCGTCCGTTAGAAATGTGCCCCCTCCCTCCTTCCCTCCCAACTCGGACAGCTCACGTTTCCCGGCTTTTTTTTGTCCGAGATCCCGCCCGAGATCCTCTTTCCACCCCCACCCCCACGGAAATTACCACCAAACCCACCCCGAGCCACACTCTCGACCCTCGAGAACAATGGGGAAGCCTGGGGCGGGGCGCCGCTAGAGGGAGCGTCAACCCCAGGTTCGGCCCAGTTCCCGCGCTCCTGGGGGTTCTGGGAGGCCCGGTTGGCCCGAGGTGAGCCTTGTGAAGGCGACTTTGGGGGTACCGGGGGTGTTGCAAGCTGCTAGATTGGGGTCTCTCTACACCTCCCCCACCCCTACACAGACCCTTCCCAATTCTGGCCTGGGCGCACGAGGAGGAGGGAGGCAGGACCTGGCCTCGGTTTCCCTGGTTTGGTTCTGTTAGAATCCTTCCTGCCGCCTACAGGAAGCCCTATGGCACCTCGGTTAAGCGCTCGCTGCCAAGGGAGAGGTGCCAAGCCTTGGTCCACCGGAGAAAGTCGAGGCAGATCCTGAGTCCTCAAAGACTTGCAAACCGCCTTGGGGCAACCCGCTGGGTCTCGTAGGGTCCCCACGACTCGATGGCCCAGAGTGTGCTTTGGGGCTCATAGGATGCTCGGATTCCTGAGCTGTGGGAACCCGGGCTCGCAGCCTTCCAGGACAGGGGGAGGGGAGGTCAGTTCATAGAGTGCCTGGCCTGGAGGGTTTGGAGTGGGTTTAGAACAGAAATCTGGGCGATCAGTGAAAGTCGTCGCGAACTCGCGCCGGGTCACCGGTGCTCCTGAAAAAAAATCCACGCGACGACCATCCAGGCGGGAACGAAAGGGAGCCAGGCAGAGGCTGCGCTGGGTCTAATCCCTGGTTCTTTCTCGCGGTACTTCCTGAGCTATGCGCGGTGGCGCCGCGGGGGTGGGGGGTTAAAGCGCCGGGCAGCAGCGGTTCTGACCCACCCAGCCTCGGTTTTGTCGGAGAAAGATGAGGCCGGCGCCGGCGCTGCCTGGCTGCCTCCCGAGAGGATAAAGGAGCTCCTGACTCTCTGTCCCCCTGCGGGTCTCGAACTGAATTTGCCGCCAAGGCTCACTTTCAGCCAAACAAAGGGACAGGGCCACGCGGGTTAGTGCCGCGCGCCTACGGACCACCAGTCGTTTGTGATGGGGCAGTCGAGGCAGCATTTACCCAAGGACGAAGTCGGAGAGGCTTGGAAAGGAGTTAGGTTGAAACCGCCCCGCACAGGGGGGAGGTAGGCTGGGGAGGGTACGTTGAGGGGGTCATCAATGGCTGATTTCGGAAAACCTGTGCAGAAATGGTTTAAAGTATTTTGAAGACGCGTTCTGCCCGCCCGCACCCAATTCACAACAAAAAGTTAAGACAACGGCGGAGAAGAATTCAGCCTGCGGAACTCCGTGGGGGCCATTTCCTTGGCCCCACGGGGTGGCGAGGAATCGGAATCCACTCCAGCCGGCAGTGGGAGTGCCGGGAGGGAGGGGTCAGTGGCGGTGTAAAGGGGGGAGCCCCAGGGTCTGCGCGCTCGGGCTATGGGAGGGCCCTCGGTGGGGCGACCGCCGTGGGAGGAGCCAACGTGGCCTGATGAATTTCAATGAGCCGCGGCCCAATGCGCGCTCGGCCGGCCTGGCACGCACGACCCGGCGCACGCGGAGACTCCCCGCGACAGCCTGCACCGGGAAGCGGCCGCTCATGGCGACCGCGACCTCTGCGCTGCGCGTCAGGGCTCGCGAAGGGGTGCCTTCTGTGACTTCAAATTGCTTCCCTCTGTGGCCTGGGAACGGTGGCAGCTCTGATTAAGCTGAACCGGGGCGGCCCTAGAAAACATCCCCGACAAATGCGGGGGGTGTGGGGGGGACTGAAAAGGGAGGCGGCTGGGCTGGAGGCAGGCTCCAATTGGGGCTGAGCTGCGGCCTTCTCGGGGTCTTCTTCCTTGCTATCGCTTTCTTTAAACTTTCTCGCTCTTCTCTCTCTCCTCCCTCTCTCCCTCACACACACACATCCTCCCCGCACTCTGGTCTGCCGCTGGCGCTGTGGTGTGGGAGGGAGAGAAAGCCAGGGTGCTCAGTGACCCCATCCCTGCCCTTCCTGGGCACCCACCCCTGTTCTACACACCTGTGGGAGGCAGAGTGGGCACAGTGCCGTCGAAGATGGAATTTGAACGTCAGTGGTCGAGTGGCACGTTGTGGCTACCCTGTAGGACTCAGAAGTTAGGGACCCAGCTCCACCCATCTCACAAACACGCTGCAGCTGGTTCCGGGTCTGGTACCTCCCTGGCAGGCCCCTAATGCCCTGAACCTGTGCCCACTGTTGACTTTTCAGGGAGGGACAGGCACACGGAGGTTCTCCTCTATGCCAGGCATGCCCACCACCACATCCAGTGGACCCCATGTTACAGCTGTGGATACGGAGGCCAAGGGGGATCCGCAGAGTGTCCCAGTGTGGATGCTGGCTGCCGTGTTGTGGCTGGCTTGAGGAGGCTGAGTGGAGCTAAAGAAGAGGGGCTCTGGCCATTAAGGGCACTCCAGTGGACCCTGAAGATCTCCAGATGAGACCCCAGGTATCAATGAAGATAAAGACTTCCCTTCACACAGCTGCAGAGACCCTCAGCACCAGTACCCCAACGCTGCCTTGCTCACAGGTGGTGGGGGCAAAGCTGGACTGAACTGTCTTAGCGGCTTCTGTGAGGACTCTTCAGGGATGTCTAGGTGCGGGCAGCCTGGCCGAGGCCCAGGTCACCCCACTGTCTGGCTCAGGCCACGCACACCCCACCCCCATCTCAGATGCCCACCGGGCTGCATGAGGTGGCTCAATGACTTGGATGACTTGTCCAGGATTTCATGCCAGCTAAGCTTGGTGGAGCTGTTCTTTCTGGGGTCTCCCTGCTCCCGTCTGAGCCCAGCGGCAATGGTGCCGGCCGGTCCTGGGGGAGCAAGCAGTTGCCCTTCCCAAACCCAAGACTCAATCCGGTCCAGCTCCACCGCCAATCTCTGCCTGAGCCCCTGCCATCGTGTCTATGTCCATTCACCGCCACCCCACAGCTTGGGATAGCACTGTTTCTGTCGGTTTCCGAGACCGTCCCCCCCCCCCAGTTTCCCCCACCCACAGTTGCACGGGCCTATAATCCACATATACAATTCAGTTTCCCAGTCATCACCACAATCACCTTTAGAACGTGTTCTTTATTCTCTTATAACATCTTCTGTTATACCCCCAAGGAATCGCTAATGCAGTTATGATACAGTTACCTAGTTTCATAGATTTCCTTACCTAGGTCACCTAGACAGAGAAACATTTTTAAAACCCCAGCAAGAATAACAAAGTAAAACAGGCGGCAAACCTCAATCAAAGGGAAGGCAGAAAGTATTAGAAATGAGAAAAAAAGATTGAAAGAGAGATGGTGAAGAGAGAGTGCTACACTTTTACCTTACTGCAGCTGCACAATGGAACTTTCCCACTCTGCAGGACAGTCAGGCTAACCAGGGAACATCCCCGTGCATTCCCTACAGAAACCGCCGCTGCCTCTGTGGGTTTCCACGTTTGTAACTCTTTGGGAGAGCACCAGCCTCACCTTTCTCCAGGGGAGAGACTCCAGGTCTGTGCACAAGCCCACCAGGGCTTCTGCCGCTGAGCTCAGCAGGCATGCTTTCCAATGAGAAGTGAACCAGACCCTGCCCTGTGTGATTTCCAGGGCATCGAGCATTCTCTCCCCCTCCCCTGTCCCTGGAAGAGCATGACTTTGAGGGACCTTGCGAGGGGGTGGGGTAAGAAGTCTAGCTGAAAACTGGCCTCTCTGTAGAAAGAGTCCTGAGCACACTGATGAAGCTGAAGCTTCCAGCCCCCACTACGAGGTCAGTG
Source organism: Nesogale talazaci (assembly GCA_004026705.1). Classification (NCBI taxonomy): domain Eukaryota; kingdom Metazoa; phylum Chordata; class Mammalia; order Afrosoricida; family Tenrecidae; genus Nesogale; species Nesogale talazaci. The sequence goes on from PVJH01034608.1 coordinate 16,289, forward strand.
GCCGGCCGAACCGGTGCTGGACTTTGAGCCCCTGCATTTCAGTCCAGTGTTCCACCAAAACCTGCCCTCTTTTCTCTGAGACTCTGGTTTCATCCAAGCCAGATTTCCAAGGTGACAGAACCCATTCTGTCCCGCACAGAAATTTAAAAACCACCCAAGAGCCGCACACATAGTGTTCCCCACAAACGGAATCACCATGCTCTGAATAATATCCTAAATTTTTTTTTTCAATTTTAATTCGGAGCCACAAGTACTGACGGCATGAGTGTGGACCTCTTGGTGAGCCGTCCAGGGCTGGACCTGTGGTGTCCCCAGGCTATCCACCCCCAAGATGGTTTGTCTCAGAAGAGGCTGTCAAGAGAGTCCAGAAACTGGGACGTGGGGAGAGGGAGCTTCAGAGCAGAGTGAGAAGTGCGAGACTTCTCTGGGACTGCTTTGTTGTAAGTTCAAGCAGCAGCTCCGAGAGGCCCTGTAGCACTCAGCAGCATTGCTTCTTAGAAATCCCCGAATCCACCCCCTCTCCTCCCCCCAAAGCCACGCTCAATGCCATTGTCTCAATGCTGACTCATGGTGACACTCCAGGACAGGGTGAACTCCCTGTGGGTTTCTAAAACCATGACTCTTTGCAGGAATAGAAAAAAAGCCCCATCTTTCTCTCTTGGAGGGGTAGGCGGCTGGATTCAAACTGCTGACTTTATGTATCCTAGCCCAATGTGTTACCACCACTCCCTCCCCCACCCACCCACCCACTGGGATTCCCTGTAGAGACTCCCAGGGTAAGGTCTCCATGGACACACACAGCCTGGCGGTCTCCTCTGGCAGTCTCCCTCTGAGCCGCTCCTGGGTTTCACTGCTGACTAAGAACAAAACTTCCACGAGTCTCCTACCCGGTCCCCCAAAATGAACTCAAGATGCGTTAGAGACCCCAGAACAATAAAGACCCTCCTCCGTGCAGTGGAAGGGTTCCAAAAAAAAGGGCACAAACACGGGAACAAACTCGGAGACAGTGCGCGGAGCTTGAAACCTTCAAGCGCTGCAGGTAAGGTTGCAGACTGCACAGCCACAGTGGCTGGGGGGGTCTGGCACCTCCTCAAACAACTGGGAGCAGAGAGACCTGGGATGTCCCAATCCCGACTCTTGGTAGATACCCTGCAGAAATCAGGAGCAGACGTAAGCCCACCCACGTTCAAGGGCCACCTCCGATCGGAGGAGGAGGAGGAGGAGGAGGAGGAGGAGGAGGACGAGGAGGAAGGCTCGCTCGCTCCTGGCCCGTGGGGTGCAGAGGACCCAGCGTTGCTGGTTGAAAGTGAGGCGGTCTTGAAGCCTTGCTGATGAAGGTCAAGGCTGGCAGTCTTCTGTGTGGATGGCAACTCCCAGGCCAAGAAGACAAAAATGCCTCACGACAGGACCCCCAGGAAATGTCATGGTCAACATTGGACCAGATAAGGAAGCATGGATACACACATTCAGTGGAATGGGATGGTTTGCTTAGGAATAATGATGGATCTGTCTGAGGCTCCAGGGATGGGTTTGGAAGATGTCATGCTGAACGAAGTTTGTGGAGCCCTTCAGGACACCTGCGGTGAGACCACTATTAGAACAAGAAAAAAAAAATCCATACCCCAAAATGCAGACTTTGATGGTTAGAGAGAAGCCGGGGGAGGGGCCAACAAACAAGCCCCAATTCAACTGTGAATTCTAGCCCATATTGACCCTAGAAGACAGAATAGAACTACCCCTCTCGGGGTTTCCCAGACTTCGAGACTCTTTAAGGGAGTCTCTGATGATACCACCAGGTCCTGTGCATAGTTGGGCACATGGATAAACTAAAATCAAAACCAGCTCTCTGCCACCCCTGCCGATTTTTTTTAATTAAATGATCATTTTATTAGGGGCTCTTATAACTTCCATACATCAAGTGTATCAAGCATATCTGCACACATGGTGCCATCATTATTGTCTAAACATTTACTTGCTATGGAGCTCTTGGTATCACCTCATCTTTTTCCCCTCCCCTCCAATCCTCAGGGACCCCTTGATCAATTATAAAGTATTATTCTTATCAGGCCCTTGTCAATTTCCCAAGCTGTAGCTCCTCCGCCAAGTGGAAAGTCTTGTCTGTCTCCTCTTTCTCCTGTGAAGCAGCTGGTGGTTTCAAACTGCCGGCCTTGTGCTTGCCAGCCAAACTCACTCCCGCCATGCTAGGAGAGTTCCATGGGAGCACTGACCATGGTCGCATTGTTAAGCCCACAGGGGAGAACAGAGAGCGGCACAGATCGGGAGGTAGGTAGATAGACCAATAGACATGCACTGAGATAGATAGGTGCGTGGGCCAATTTTAAAGGATTCCGTTCCAAGAGGCTTCTCTCTGTAGAGTTCTCTGGCTGCTGAGGAGAAAAGCCATCTGGGCACAGTAATAGTCCCCAGAGATGTCAAAAGCAAACAAAACCACTTCTGTGAGAACTGATCATACATGGGACAGGGCCCGCGGGCTCTGCTGCTCAGCTTCTGAAAATTGGATGAGATCTCTGAGAAAGTTTCCTTGAATCCTGTTCTTACACGAACATGTCAGAACTGTCTGCCCACAGCTGTCCTGCCAGGGCAGCAGGGAGGGGCCTAAAAGACCCTCCATCACATGCTCAGAGTCCAGGGGTGTTGGAATCCAGGGGTGTTGTTTGCGTATTTGTTCCCTTTTCAGAGAAAACCTCATCTATGTGGTTGTTTGTTTGTTTGTTTTTCAATGATTTTATTGGGGGCTCTTACAGCTCTTATAACATTCAGTACATCATTCGTATCAAGCATATTTGTACACATGTTGCCATCTTCATTTCCAAATATTTTCTACTTGAGCCCATGGTATAAGCTCCTCTTTCCCCCTCCTTTAAAAAAATTTTTTTTGTTTTGTTTTGTTTTTGGCATCACTGCTCTCCGGTGGTGGGAGTAGGAGGGCCAGCCCCACTGCTGGAATTGAACCTCTGTCCCAGTGGGCCTCAGTCCCGCGCACAACCACTACGCCACTGGGGCTCAGCCCCTTTTAAAAATTTTTAAATAAATTATTTTATTGGGGGCTCATACAACTCCTATCACGATCCATACAGATCACATTTGCACATTCGCTGACATCATCACTCTCAAAGCATCCTCCCTCCACTTAGACCCCCAGTATCAGCTCCCCATATTTCCCTTCCCTCCCTGCTTGTTAAAACAACGGTCTGACAGCCTGTGTGAGTTTAGGTAAGCTGGAGAAAAAAATCCACAGAAACTCATAGATGTATAAGACAGAGTTTTGGGCTGAGCCCCGGTGGCGTAGTGGTTGTGCGCGGGACTGCAGCTCACTGGGATGGAGGTTCAATTCCAGCTCCACGGAGCAAAGGCTGGGCCTCCTACTCCACCATCTGAGGGCAGTGATGCCCAAACAAACAAACAAACAAAAAAGGCAGAGTTTTATATATAGGGTAAATGTACATTCAGAAAGCACCCCAACCTAGTCCAGTCCAAGCCCATAAATCCGACAGCCCATGTGTCAGACACACAGTCCTCCTTAAACTCAAAACACACCCAATGATGCCAAAGGCAGGAGGATCCCAGGCCAGTGAGTAGAAAGTCTTTGAATCCAGAGGTGGTGTGAGCATCTCCGCGCTGGCAGGGGTCTTCCGGAGGCTGCTCTGGCACCCAGGGCTGCACAGGGCAGGTCCGTGAGGCTTCTTCTCAGGGATGTCTCTTGCCAGCTGAAGCAGGGAACTGGCTAAGGCAGCTGCACCCCGCTCTGACCATCAGAGAGCAAGAGACCCCAGAACTAGAAAGGTGAGGCTCACGGAGTCATTTATCTCTCCGTCCTTCAGTTAACCTCACATGTGTTTATAGGCTAGGTTGGCACAATAAACCTTAACTGTCTCACATGGACAGACAATGGCATATCTGTGTGCACTAAGGACCAGGGTCACTCTCCAGGGCAGGCATGTCCCCAAGAACCCTGAGGTGACAAGGACAGATAAACCCCTTAGGACCAGTAATGAGAGCGGCTATACCAGGAGGGTGGAGGGAAGGTGGGGTAGAAAGGGGGAACGGATCACAATGATCTACATATACTCCCTTCCCTGGGGGGCGGACAACGTCAAAGTGGGTGAAGGAAGACATCAGTCAGTGTAAGACATGAAAAAAAATTATAATTTATCCAG
>PVJH01034609.1:0-20451 GCA_004026705.1 Nesogale talazaci
GGGATTTTTGTTTTGTTTTTCACGATAGTGGGACAAGAGGAAAGTAAAAGAAAACAGAGAAAAGAACTAGGAGGCAAAGGACATTCAGGCCTAAATATAGGTATAGACATATATAAATAAATATATGTATAGTGATAGGTTTATAGATCTGTGTACATATATTTATATGTTAAGTATTAAGGTAGCAAAGGGACATTGAGCTTCAACTCAAGTATTCCCTCAGCACAACAACACTTTGATCTCATAACCCAGCACTGTGTGATGCTCACCTTCCTGACAAGATTGCTGAAGACAAAATTAAGCAAATGTGGTGACAAAAGCTGATGGTTCCTGGCTATCAAAAGATACAGTGCCTGGGGTATTAAAGGCTTAAAGATAAACAAGTAGCCATCTAGCTCAGAAGCAACCATGCCCACCTGGAAGAAGCACACTAGTCTGTGTAATCATGAGGCATCGATGGGATCAGGTGTCAGGCATCAAAGGCCCCAGACAAAAAATAATATACATGTGAATGAGGGGGTGAGCAAAATGGAGACCCAAAACCCATCTGTAGACAATAATACATCCCCTTACAGAAGGGTTGCAAGGAAGAGATGAGTTAGGGTACAGTATAGCACTGGTAAAACATAAAACTTTCCTCTAGTTCTTTAATGCTTCCTCCCTTCCCACTATTACGATCCCAATTCTACTTACAAATCCAGCTAGACCAGAGGATGTACACTGTACAGATCAGAGCTGGAAGCATAGAGAATCCAGGACTAACAAACTTTTCAGGATCAATAATGAGAGTAGAAATACCAGGAGGGTAAAGGGAAGGGGAGAATGGGGGAACCAATCACAAGGATCTACATATAACCACCTCCCTGGGGGATGGACAACAGAAAAGTGGGTGAAGGGAGGGAGGGTGGAGATAAGAGGGAGAAAAAATGAGGAGCTGATACCAAGGGCTCAAGTAGAAAGAAAATGTTTTGAGAACAATGATGGCAACAAATGTACAAAAGTGCTTGACAAAATGGATGGATGGATGGATGATGGATGGTGATAAAAGTTGTACAAGTCCCCAATAAAATTATTTTTTAAGTTAAAAACAAAAACTTACACACTGAGATGGATGCATGAATTGTTGTGGTGGCAAAACCAGGCTGCTGTCTGACACAAATCAGGTCTTTTGGTCGCACATTGTTGAGCAATCTCTTCAGAACCTCTGAATAGCTTGATTAACAGTCTGACCTGGTGCAATGAACTCCAAATGCACTATGAGTTGACAGATATTTTCATCCCTTTGGGAAGTTGACAGATATCCAGAACAAGGTTTGTAATCAGCCGACATCTCACCTTTTTTGAAACAAGAAAACCATTCATAAACTTGAGTTTTTCCCATAGTGCTGTCCTTGTAAGTTGAGCATCACAGCAATTTCTCTTAAGTTAGCCATTACAAACAAAGCTCAAAAAGGTTTGAGCGGAACTGCTTATATGAAAAAATTCACTGTGAACAGGGAGAACCTTCCCAGGTGACACCATTGGATGCACTAACTCAGAACAATTTGCTTGATGATCGCCTAATGGGGAAAAATGAAAGCTTCGCTGCACGCAGAACAATTCCATTTGGGGGGAAGGAATATATATATATATATATATATATATATATATATATACACACACACACACACACATACACACATATATATGTAGATATAAACTGACTGAGTAATAACCTATCATATATATCTATAAATGCAAGCAATGAAATACTATAGGCTTTCTACTCTCATAAAAATGTAGTTCTGGAAACCCCCAGGGGCAGTTCTATACTGTCCTGTAGGGTACCATGAGTCAGAACCAACTTGATGGCAGTGATTTTTTTTTAGTATACATCTACGTGTATGTATATTATAGGTGACACCCCATTGGATAGCTAGGTAGATCGGTGCAATGGAACATTGGTCAGCCATATGAAGGGCTAGAGCCCATGCTTCTGTATGGGTGAGCCTCCAAACTATGATGCTGAGCGTAATTTCTGAAACCACTTGTTTCTCTTTCCACGGGGGTTGCACATGTCTCTTGTCCCACCAGCATCAAGGCACTGATCTTCACACCCTGTTCTCCATTTGTTATTTTCTGTGTGGTTTTTAACTTTGCTGTCAGTGCTGACATAAGGTGGAATTTCCCTGGTTATTTCGATTTGTAGCTTTTAGATGGCTACTGATTATTAGTATTCCTTCATTTGTCGCTGTTTACTGCTGTTGGCAACCTGGATTTCTTCTTTGGTGAACTGTCTGGGCATCCATTGGCCCAGTTTTCATTGAATTGTTTATTCTTTTCTCATAGAGGCACTCCAGTTTTCTATGGCTGTTAGAGGTTAGTTCCTGGTTTGATGCGTCCTTACTCAATCTTTCCCCTTGCCCTCCGGGTTCCTTCCATACTCTTTGGATGGTGCATTTTGATGCACGTGTCTTACTTTTAGCAAGTCCCAGTCATCTATCTGTTTGTCTTCCACCAAGCGTTTTTGCCTTGATGTTTGATATTCTGTTTATGTCCTGTATTAGAGCATAAACTTTGTCCCTCCTTTCTCATTCATGGTCTTGATAGCTCCATGCTTTACATTTACCTCACTTTTTAAGAAGAGGAGAGCAGAGGCCTGGTGACATCTCAATTTCATGAACAGGGAGGTCAGTGAAGAAAGACCAAGGGTAACCAACCATCCCCACTAAGTTTCTCTGTGTGTACACTTGTCCTCCTAAGTGGTTCATAGAAAGACCCTTACAATGAAGAAGACATGCTCTTGTTTTTAGGGGCAGCAGCAGGGGAGGGGCTAAGGAGATTGGGTAACATCTCTCAGCTAGACTGCAAGAAAGAAGGCTCTAAAAGATGTCAAACTTGGCGATTTAAAAGGGGAAAATCAATGGAACCTTTGGAGAAAGAGGCAGAGAGAGGCCAGGACAGGAAGCAGCCAGGAGACCTTACTCACCAATTGATTCCAGATAACTGAAGGAAAAGAATCCGAGCCTGGGTCCACTTCAGCAATCAGAGCCTGGGTCTTGAGATGTCTCAGCAGTGATTTCTATGATATATAAGTTCTATGCTAAAAGGAGAAGGAAAGTGAGGAAATATTTTCATTTCTGATTCCTGGGTTTGGGCTCAGGGTTCCAGAACCATCGTTTTGAACTCATCCTTTATAATAAGGTGATCAAGGGCCTAGGTGTGGGAGCCACCCAAATACCATTTTATCCTTGGCCTCCTGCCTTACTGAGCTGAGAGATCTTAGAGATGTGCCTTCCCCTCTTTGGGCCACAGTTTTGCCATCTGTAAATTGGGTATAATCATCTCAAAGTGTTTCATAGATGGAAGAGCTGATTGAGATAATCCATGGAAAGCCCTGAACATAATTCTCACTGAGATTAGCGTCTATCATTCTTTATTTTTCTTTGGCCCTGACACCCAGAGGATCCCAATTCCTGTTCTGTGGTCTTCAGAAATGCCTTTTTGCAAGCTCCGCCTCCTCCCACTCTCATTTGGCACTACCTGAATCCAGCTTTCCTCCTCTCTCGCCTGGGCCTCGATAGTTTTCTCAGCAGCTTCTGTGTCACTGGTCACCATCACCCAGCCAGCGGGTCAGCCTCTGCGGGTCACCCAACTGACCGGTCTCCAAAGTTATGCGGGTCATGTGTGCCTCCAATGAAAATACCCAGGGTTGTCTGTAACCAACAGGATGCAATTCAAAAGCCACCTCCCCAAAGCCTACTTTTTTGGCCACCCTACCCACAACCAGCAAGTTTTGACTGGCTTCCCCTGGCTGTGTTTTAGATGTCTGTATATTTCCAAGTTACTTTAATTAAGTGTTGGTCAAAGGAACTCCCCTGTCCATACTTGAGATGTCTTGGGTTGCACATTTTTCTTCCTGTGATGCTTTAAATATAAATTGGCTTGTTTTCCCAGCCAGTGCTGCAAGTAATTTGGAAGCATGGCCTGGTCCTGATGAATTTCAGCATCTCATGTTGGGCTGGGTGTATTCATATTAATAAGGAGACTATGCAAACCATTTACATGTGAAGGTTTCTCCTGAGGGTGCACAGGCTGGTGACAAAGCCTAATTCGTGAGACACGGGAAGTTGAAATGGAGACACCTTTTGCTCTTCTACAAGTCTGTGGCTGCAACAAATATCTACTGTCTATGCCAATGCTCATTTACAACAATGGTATTATTACAGGTCTCCCTGATTTGTCACTGACCAGACAGCTTGCCTTTGGGGTTGGTGTATGCAAGATGTCATTGGTGGGAGGGTGGGGAGGGGAGATGGACAGCTAGAAGGGCAGTGACTAAAGGATAAACTGCCTCAAAACCCAACTCAGGCACGCGTTGATTTGCAACAGGAAAACGCTCCCAGAAATAGCTTGCTCCCTGGCCCCCGAGGGTGCCACCTTGCCCCATTCTTGCTGTGAAGTCAGCTGTGGAGTGGAGCTAAGCTGTTGAGGCTATAAATGGCCGATCCTGTGCACGAGAATGCCACCACAGAGGCTGAGGAGGGCTCTCAGAGGGGCACAGGATGACGGGAAAAGCACGAACCGTATTTGTCGGTACAGACAAAAGCAATTGATTCCTGGAATGGACAGTCTGCTTGCATAGGTTAGTTATGCATTGGACTGCGGCCTGCAAGGTTAGCAGTTAGAAACTATCAGCCACTTCCTCAGAGTAAGATGAGGCTTTCAGATTCGGAAACCCACGGGGCAGCCCAACTCTGGCCCCTCGGTCATGATGAGGGGGGGAGGGGTCGGCGGCCATGAAGGAGGCTGGTCTCCGTTGGCTTTCTGGCAGGGCTGCAGTTATGTAAGCAACCTGTCCATTTCCCTCCACTGCTGGGAGGTCGAGAACGAGAGAGGAAAGTCAGTCTAGAGCACCGCAGTGCATGAAGACAGGCTCTGCCTGCCTCTGCTCCTGCCTCTGCTGCTAATCAGGCTACCTACCGTAGGGGAAGTGATGTGATTGTCCTCCCATCCAAAGCACAGATTTAGTCATCTGGCAATCAACGAGTAACAGTAGCCCCCTCATCAGCTTGTCATGAGGATTAACTAGGGCCATGCAAATGCTTCCCCATGCAGCTGGTCCATGTCGGTGGCTGCAGTGGTGAGGTGGCCGGTTTGCATATGTCCTCTGAAAACACAGGCTCCCTCAGTATACCTTGTCCGCTCGTAGATGAGAATCTGAAAATGGACGTGCCTAGAATGAATGGCCACCATTCATCGGCCCGTTTATGGTGCCATTGGGCTTGCCGTGATGCTGGCAGCTATGCCACCGGGTATTTCAAATTCCAGCAAGGTCACCCTGGTGGGCAGGTTTTCGCAGCGCCTCCAGACTAAACAGATTGGGAAGAAAGGCCTAGCGATGCCCTTGTGACAGTGAGCCAATGCAAACCGTATGGCTCACAGCAGAACACGGTCTGACTGGATGTTGGCACGGGCCTGGGCAGCGCTGTGTTCTGTCCCCACACAGTGCCTCCAGAGGGTACTCAGCAGCCACAACCAGTATCTAGGGAAGAGAGTGAGCCACACCCTGGAGATGTGTCGGCTGCGCCCTCTGTGTGCAGGTCCACGGGAGCGCGGCCCCAGCCCACTGGCCTGTCCACTGGCACCTTGAGACTCCTACAATTTGGGAGATGGGATCCCCACATCCCCAGGGAATCATTCACCTGGTGCATGGGGAGAGAGGATGACTTGAGGATGGGAGGGACCCATGGAAGCAAGGCTGGTTGGACTTAAGCAACATTAGCCTCTGGGCTCCAAGAAGGTGTCTTGAAGGAGATGATGCACCGGTGCCTGGCAGTGGCAGGAAGTTCCAGGGGAAAACCAGCACCACCTCTGGGCGGACATCCACGGGGCCTCCGTTCTTGGACAGGTGCATCGCTCCGGAAGTTCCTTGTTTGCAGTTCCTATTTGTGGTTCTTTAAGAGCCTCTCCTCACCACCAGGCATGAAAACTCTTCGAATGGCCCTCAGCTCGGTTGGAGTTGGCTGGCCATTGTTTCCACACAAAAGCCTGATCCCTTTAAGACGGTCAGAAAATTTCCTGCCATCTCATGGTCTCATGCTCACAAACATTCACTGCTATTTAAGGCTTCTTCTCTGCAAATATGTGTTGGTCACATTTGTGCAGTGCCCAGTAATTACGGCCAGATTGGAAGCTCTCACAGCTGTCACTTCTATTAATGGACTGCAGGGAATACTGGGCTTTATGTTTCCAGGAGATAATTTGGACGTCAGAGAAAAGGCAAAGTGACCCTCGAGTCCCTGCGGTACTTACCTTGACTTCCAGGCTGCTAACAAAAACGCTTCTTCAACAAAAGGGGGACAAAAAGGCCCTTTCACAGAAACCATCAACACTCTGCCAAGTAGGAGATTTATTGAGTGGGAACACACACACACACACACACACACACACTCACACAGGCTTTATTTGAGTCACTCTCGAAAATGAAAAACTATCTGGGAAAACTAATCATGTGAGAAGATGCTCTTGAAGACAGCAGCTTGATTCTCTGTACATTCGTAGGGGCTGGTGGGGAGACCAATTTATAACTGTGCCTCTGCCGGAAGAAGCAGAAAAGAATTGAGTATATTTTCCTTTGCATCCATCTTTCTCCACAGGAAACACGTTGTGGACTCTTTGAAAGACACGATCTTCTGGTTTGTCAAATGTTCGAGCTAATAGTGAACCAAAAACGTACTGTTCAAAGGTCGCCAGTTATCAAGGAAATACTCCTCTCCCCTGCAGTGTGATTTAGACTAGAGGTTGGTGGTGGAGGGGATACTGAAACCAATCACAATCCTATCGCTAATGGAGCTGGTGTTTATTAGATGCTCCGTATGTACCAATGATTCTTATCCTTTGCGCCCTTTGTTTCTTATATCCTGTCAATCAATCTCATCAACGGCCTTCATCTGTGTCTCTGCCCTTCACCAAGCGTAAATAACATTCTTCTCCAGGAATCGTTCTCTCCTGACAACATGTCCAGAGTGCTTGAGATGAAATCTCGCCACCCTTACCTTTAAGGAGCATTCTGGTTGTGCATCTTCCTAGACAGATCTGTCTGTTCTTTTGGCCACCTATGATACTTTCAATATTCTTCACCAGCAGCATAGTTTAAATGCACTGATTCTTCTCCAGCCGTCCTTATTCAATGTCCAACTTTTGCACACCTAAGAGGCCACTGAAAACACTGTCGCTGAGGTCGGGCTTACCTGCGTCCTCAAAGTAACCACCGCACTTTTCAACACTTGGAAGAGGTCTTGGGCAGCAGACTTACCTTATGCAATGTACATTTTGACTGCTGCTTCCATGCGCACTGGTTGTGAACCCAGTCCTTGACAGCTTCAGTCTTTTCTCCATTTATCATGATATTACCGATTGGTCCTGTTGTGAAGATTTTTATTTCCTTTACATTCAATTGTTATCCTTCCTGAAGGCTGTAACCCTTGGCCTTCGCCAGCAAATGCTTCAAGTCATCCTCACTCCTAGCAAGTCAGGTTGTGTCATCGGGGTGATTGTTAATCCATTGACTGGCTCTATAGATTTACATAGCCTGGATTTCCTATACGGAAAAACATTTAAAACAAGATACAAACAAACAAAAAAGTCCAGCAACAATGACAAAATAAAATAGAGAAAAACCATAATCAAAAAGGAAATGGAATAATTAAAAAAAAAAGAAAGAAATTTAAAATGAGTTCAAAAAGAGATCAAATGATGAGGTGTTTGCATTTTAATCCAACCACACCTATCATCATCAACTTTACAAAGCCCCTCTCTCTGTCTGTGGCCAAGGCCAGTCTCAAGCCTGGACTGTGGGCAGGGGCTGTTCCCAGGAAATTTACACCTTGTCGAAACCCTGCAAAGGATGTGTAGAATTTCCCTGCAGTCCTAGCCTTCTGAATGCTGGGTGTTCACAAGTTAACCTCTGACCTTGTTTCCTCCTTCAGATTTGTAGTTTGTTATCTAAAATCCTTGGATCACACAGGCTTGTGTGTGTCTTACATGTGGACTAAGCTGATGCCTCACTCAGATGGCTGTTTGTTTTAAGGCAAGCCTTGAAGACCCCAAATGCTATTCTTTCTAGTGACCAGGCCCCTTGGGACTGACATTCTCATAATAGGATGTCACTTTTTGTTTAATTTAATGGCGCATTTGCTCTTGGGAACCAAAATACACTAATTCACAAAACTCTACACTTCAAGGGTGTGACTAGTCTCTCATTTCTATGAACTCAAATGGGAAGTCCAATTGTAACCATAAGAATTTTACTTGATTGAAGAATTAGTATCATTTAATATGGGCTAAGGAGCCCTCGTGGTGTCAAATGTTATGCATTGACTGGCTAATCAAAAGGTCAATTGTCAAACCCACCTGTTCATCTGTCTTTAATGACTCAGAGCCGCAGAAACCCTGGGAGCAGTGTCCCCCACCACTACCACCCCACCCCCGTCTCCTGGGTCACTGTGAGCAAGGAAGATTCTCTGGAATGCTGTGAGTCACATGCGCTAGCTCAGAAAAGAATGCAGTTAAGTTTTGCATACTCCTTGCTCAAGGAATCTAGGCATCACTTTAATACAAGTCAGATGATTATGTTATAAATAAGATATTTTAAACAGCTTATTATTCAATTGTTAATCCACAAAGGATTGTGATCTTTATTCTGTGACTTTGCCAACACACCCCTCGAGCCTCTCGTCCTCTGATTCCTGCAGAACAGTCAAGGGAACTCAGAATTAAGTGTTCTGCACAGTCGCCAAGTCAGGGACACATCACAAGCCATCCAGACTCCCTTTTTTCTCATTCAGCATAAAGTTTCCATTTGTAGGAAAATGTATGATTTTTTTTTTAGGCATCACTGCCCTCTGGTGGGAGTAGGAGGCCCAGCCTTGCTCCTGGAGAGCTGCTGCTGGATTTGAACCACCAAGCCAGTGGGCTGCAGTCTCACACTCAACCACTACGCCACCAGGGCAGAAAATGTATGTTTTTTATAAGCATACATATTACCCACTTTATTCAGTAGAAGCAAGTGAAGAAAGACATTAGACTGTTTTGTAGCCACCAATATACTGGCACCAAGCATTTCCTAAAAGCAATAACAAAGGCAACTCTAACCACGCACCCAAAATGAGAGGACTGGCCCCGGCAGTTGAGGGAGGGGGGCGGGTGGAGGAGGTTGTGGCATGATGCACAGGGGCAGCACAGGAATGGTCTATCCTCCCTGTCGACCTGATTTTCACACTGTCCATTGAGGCCAAACACCTGCAGAGACCAAAAAGAGGAAAGACCACATGACATAGATAAGGACAGAATCTTGCTGGAGACTGATTCAAAGTTGTGAACTTTTGCAGACTGGCATGAACTTACATTTCAAACATGTATCTCGTTGGAGTCCAAACATGTATTTCTTCACCTTCTAAATCCTACTGCTGCCACGAAGTCGTCTCTGGATCCCGACTCGATGGCCGGCCTGCGAGAGGCAGTGGTTCTAGTCACAAGGAGCAGCAGGATCCTTCTCCTGAGACAGCCAACTGCATTTCTAGACAGCTCTGGCTGTGGATGTCGCTGGGGGCAGTTATGATGGCAAGTGCCCAGTAGGTTCCCGGCACTGCACACACAATACAACTTCGGATCCCCACTACCATCTTAGGAGGCTGGCATTCGCTATAACTTTACTTTCTGAAGAGGTCCTTCTCCGTTAGCTCTTTTCACCCCCAACAAGTTTCCTGGGACCTCAGTTAGGAAATCTTAGCCACTTTGCCTTGAGAAAGCCTCGAATGTTGGAGCTGACTGTAGGATGGGGCCATGACTCCTGGTGGTGCTACGGATGAGAGGCGTCAGGCTGCTGATGGAAAGACTGGCGGCTCCACCCCACCCACCGCTGAGAGGGAGAAAGATGAGGTCCTACACTTCCGCGAATATTCTGTCCAGCCTTCCAAGTTGAATGTCCTCAACTACACACTGTTGTTAGCAACCACAAACTGGTTTTTTTTAATTAAATATTTTTATTGGGTCTCTGACCTCTTTTATCATAACACATGTAATCATCCATTCACATATGCTGCCATCCTCGTTTTCAAAGCATTTTCTTTCTGCTTGAGCCCTTTATGTCAGCTCCTCACCCCCTCTTCCCCAGCCTGCCCTCCCTCATGAACCCTTGATAAGTTCTAGATTATGAAACTAATCAATAATCATACACTCTTCCGTCGAGTGGTTACACTGCTGTAGACTATGCTCAGTGCTTTTCTTTTATATCTTCAATCACCATTGCGCTCATTTACAGCTGATAAGAGTCACCGGAAAGCACAGTCATTGAGCCATCGGTGGGGTGACAGCCCAGGCAGAGGGTGTTTCCAACAGCAAGTTTTTCTGGTTACCTCAGTATTGTTTCTGCTTAATAGTCATTTTCACTTTTTTAAAAAATTTAACTTTACCAATCTTGATATTCTGCTCCCATCAAGAGGGGCAGTCACTGATATAAAGGGGACAGTCCGCTCTGCCCTCAGGGGTCGATCTGAGTCAGCATGCATGAGATGGCAGGGAGTTTGCCTTTAGTTTGTTTGTCTGTTTGCTTATTTGTTCTGAAATACTCTTACATTGCCTTTTGGGGGGGGGGGCATCACTGCCCTCAGGTGGTGGGAGTAGGAGGCCCAGCCTTTGCTCTGTGGAGCTGGAATTGAACTTCCATCCCAGTGGGCCACAGTCCCTCGCGCAACCACTACGCCACCGGGGCTCAGCCCCCTTACATTGCCTTTTTAATGAAAGAATAAAACAGGCAAATACTCTGTCCCAGAGTAAAAAAAGATTCATAAAAAGATTGCTTTAATTGCCACACGTGGCCCTTAGGTCCTCACCCCGCTCTCCCCCTCATTCATAGCGAAGTGACTCTTGTTCTTTGATGCTTGATACCTGCTCCCTTCGACCCCTCTTGATCACACAGGCTGGTGTGCTTCTTCCATGCAGGCTTTGCTGCTTCTGTGCTAAAAGGGTACTCGTGGGGAGGAGACAGGCCAGTGTAGATGCAGTGAGGTGGCGATGAAGCATACAACGTTCCTCTAGTTACTGTAGGCTTCCTCTCCTCGACTATCATGGTCTCAACTCTACCTACAAATCCAGCTGGAGAAGGTACACTGGTAGAGATGGGAGCTGGAAACATGGGGAACCCAGGACAGATGAGCCCCTCGGGGCCAGTGGTGAGATGGCAGTTACCACATGGGTGGAGAGAAAGTAGGGTAGAGAAACGGAGCCAACTACAAGGATCTACACATAGCCTCCTATCTGGAGGACAGACATCGGAGTAGTGCGTGGAAGGAGATGTTGGGGAGTGTAAGATATGACAAAACAATAATACTTTATAAAGTATTGAGGGCTGGTAGGGGAGGGGAGAGCAGGGACAGAGGGGAAAGGATGGGAGGCTGATATCAAGAGCTCAAGTGGAAAAGCGGATATTTGGAGAATGATAAGGGTGGCAGGCATGTGAAGGTATATGTATTTATGTATTGTGAAAAACAATGTATGAGCCCCCAATAAAATGATCTTAATTTTTGTAAAGATTGTTTTAAGTTGCTGTTTTAATAGGAACTGCAAGGACTAAAAAAATAAGATCTTTAGAAAAGTTTTTAAAAATAGATTTTAATGTTTGCACTTCAGTAAAGTTACTCCGAAACACTTCACTTTTGAGCTGGAAGTCTAGAGCTTGACTTTCATCAGAGCAATTTTGCCCTTCATCCTGACAGTCAGGCCTAGCCCTGAGAAGAAGACGTGCTGAGGGTAAATACATCCGATCAAAGAGAACTCCTTGGTAAAGAAGTGGCACAGATTGGTGTCCAAAGGTTTCCAGAGGGCAGAATGTGGAGCAGTGGTGGAAGTCACATGGAGTGTAGTTCCCTGTGGCCAGAAGGCAGGAATGTTAAAATCTAGCCTTTCAGGGACAAAATGGGCATCCTTAGCAGGTGGGGAGCTCCCTGTCACTAGAGAGGAACAAGCGAAACCAGGCAGGTGGAGCTCTTAAAAGAATAAACAGTGTCTTAGAAAAATAGGATTGCTTCTAATCTAATTTTCTGTGGTGCAAAAAGCTGAACCCTTGGCTAAGAGCCTCAAGGTGGGTGCTTGGGAACCAGCTGGCTGCTGAGTGCGAGGCAGATGAGGGGCCTGCTCCCCAAAGATTGCTGCTAGGGAATCCTATGGGAGCGGTTCCACCCTGCCATACGGGATTGCTATGGTCGGGATTGACTCCAGGGTGCCCAAGCACAGCATGCATTTTGCTGGTGTTTGTTTAACATAAAGAACGAGGGTCTTCAGCAGCAAGGATGATTACTAGTTTTTACTAATACACATTTTGGGAGGTCATCACTGCCCTCTGATGGGAGTAGGTGGCCCAGCCTTGCTCCTGGAGAGCTGCTGCTGGATTTGAACCTCCAGCTCAGTGGGCCACAGTTCCGCACACAACCACTACGCCTCCGCAGCTCAGCCCTAACACACATTTTTTTAATCCTAAGGAAATTCTGCTTACCCAGGACCTCCAATTTGATCTCCAGGAAGGTCGATGCCCCATCCCACCCTTGTTTGCATTCTGCTCCCAACATTTCTGCTTAGAGCCACAGCCTGGCTCCATCTGTTGGTGAACTGCCTCATACCTTTGCCCCGTGGCAAGGAGGAAGGAGGCAAGCATCCTCACTGTTGATAATGACATGGTCTGAGCAGCCATCCTGACACATCTGTTTGCTAGTTATCAGCTGCGATTGGTAGTTCAGCCTTACTTAGACATCACCATTACCAGCTTCTTCGATTTTTCATTTTAAGTACTTCCCAGTTCAGGTAGAAACTTACTTCCACTAACTTCCACCAGCAATCCAATTCACTCCTTCGCTCAGAAGTGATGACGTGGTGAATTCATGAAACCTACAGGCAGCATTAACAACTCAAAATCAATGTTCTGCCGTCATCTACAGTAGTGCCTGTTCAGCTATAGGCTCATTGTCTTTCCTGGCTCAAAGTCTCTAGAAATTTCTTTAACTTAGAAAATGCAGGCTTGTATCTGATCATCGTTTTAAAGCAGACGTTGAACAAATTGAAATGGTGCAGCGATTTTCCACAGCCTTCCAACAATCCCGTGTGTGAGGTCTCCACAGAGGAGAGAGATCCTCCCAGTGGCCAGGGTGGTTCCGATGAGCCCAGAGGAATGACGGCCGGGAACTCACAGTCTGCACTTCTTGTTCTGCTAATTAAAGGAGAACATTCTGGAGCCAGAAGGAAGAGTGAACCCCTCCAGGAAACAGAAGTTTTCCAAACTTCAAGATTTCCAGAAGAATTGAAAGTCTCAAGTCCTTGGGCTGCTGTGTGGAGTAACGCCTCCAATAGGAGAAGATGGTTCCCAGGATGTTTCCTGCCAGGGCTTCAGGCCGCATGGTAGGTGGTGCCTAGCAAAGGGCTCAAAACTTCTGGGCATTTAGCACTTCCTGTGACTATCAAAAAGACAAACAGGATGACTCCGTTATGTGAAAGATCAGAGAGTGTCACTCAGAAGACACTTGGACTTCATGCCCTCTGCCTTGCTCCCACTCACCCTCCTTCAGGCTGCACTCTTCTCCGGGGGAGGGGCGGTGCCAGAGTTCCTCCGCTTCCAGTGTTGGCCTCTCCTGCTCTTCATAGCTCCTGCTTCTCACCTGTTGGGGTCTACTGCTTACCACCTTCCTCACACCCCTGACCAAACACCAAACCAGACTCCCTGTCATCGTGTGCCTTCCCACTCAGTGACCCTCTCGCACAGACTAGAGCTGCCCCTTTGGGTTTCTGGGACTTCAAATCTTTATGAGCACAGGCAGCTTCGTCTTTCTCCTCGGTGGGGGCTCATGGGATCAAACTGCTGGCCACCCGGAGTCCAGTCCCATCACAGCCTCTATATTTAACCTCGCCTCTTTGGCTTTCACTTTATCACCTGTGCTTGTTTCTTTCTCGTTTTCCTTTTGAGCCAGGTAGACATGCATTCAAAGAGCCTGGTAAAAACCCACCCAGAGCCTCCGCAGAAGACACGGTCGGCTGTTCTTATAAAGATCACAAACTCACTCCCATCAAGGCAATTCTGACGCCCGGTGATCCTTGATACCATTCCTCAGTCTGTTTATCTTTACAGAAGCAGATCGCCTCCTATTTCTCCTGTAGCGCCGCTGGTGGGCTTGAACCTTGGACCATAAAGTTAGCGATCTAACACTTTCCCAACAGTGTCATAGACACATTTCTCACTGCCTTCAGGGCAGTGCCAACTTGCAGTGACTCTAAGGGACAAGAGTAGACTGCCCCTGTGAGTTTCCGAGACTGTCAATCCTGGCAGGACTAGGAAGCCTCATCTCTCACCCAATGAGCGACTGGTGTTTTCAAACTGTAGAACTTATGGCTAGCAGCCCAACATTTAACCCACTCCACCACCAGGACTCCTCCGCCATAAAGATGGCAGCCTCAAATACCCGATGAGGCGGTTCTACTCTGTGATATGGGTAGCTGTGTGTCAGAATTCACTCCTCAGCACCTGACAACAGACTGTGAGCTCTAACAACGGGGTTGGCCCTGTGGCCTCAGGCAAATTATGTAGCCTCCTTCTATCCTTCAACTAAACAGAAAAGCAACACTTTCACCCCAGGTGATACTCTACAAAGACCAGTTTCCTTTCTTTCTCCTGCTTCTCTTTTGGTGCTCATGGACTATGAGACTGGCCTCTGTAGACCTCCCTGGAAAAAAGTCAGAATTTAGAAGCAACCAAAGCATCCATCCACAGATGACTGGATAAACAAAATGTGATGTTTACTCATCACGGACTCCTCCAGAAGCCAAATCACTGTCATCCCAACAATTCTGACTGGTAGCCACCCTTGTACGACGGGGTAGATCTGCCCGTACAGGCTTCTGAAACTGTCATTCTTTGTGGGTGTAAAAAGCCCCGTCTTTCAGGCCTGGAATGGCTGGTGGTTTCCAACTGCTGATCTTGCTGACCCCTGTGCCATCAGGGCTCCGAATGGACCTTGCTCGGCTACAAAGAGGAAAGGAAGTCCTTGTGGATGCCACGAGCTTGTTGAATCTTGAAAACATTATGCTGAGCAAATTAAGTTAGTCACCAAAGGACAAATACTGTATGATCTCATTTCTGTAAAATGAGCACATGGAGCCCAACAATCCAAACCCACTGCTGTTGAGTTGACTCTGATTCAGTGTAACCCTAGAGGGCAGAATAGAAACCATAGGGTTTTCAAGGCTGCCCTCTTTGTTTTGTTTTCACTTTGGGGGGATGAATTAGGTGGTGGTGTCCATTTCAGAAGGACAGTTTTGTATTCTGAAATGTACACAACCTATCAGATCTCTGAGAGAGCTTGTTGGGGCCCCACGCTGAGCTAGACTCTCTACAGAAGCAGATTGCCACATAACATTCCCTACAATGGCCAGTGTGCGAGAACTGCCAAACTTCGAAGTTAGCCATCTAAACCCCTGAGGCAATCGGGCTCCTGAAGCAAATAAGACCTGGGGTACCGTGTCCATTCCAACTGATAGCAATCTCGCATGGGGTTCCCCAACACCATTCTTTGTGAGAGCAGACGGCCTCGTCTTTCTCCCAAAGGATGGCTGATGGGCTTGAACGACCAACTTTGCAGTTAGCCTTCCAACGCTTACCCACAGCCTTGCCAGGGCACCTTAGGAAAACTCACAGAAACCGAAATTTCCTAGCAGGTACCGAGGGTGGAAAAGAGAGAAAAGGGGGGAGTGTTTGCTCAGGGGCCATCGAATGTATGTTAATGATGGTTGAACGATTTGGAAAAAGAATGGCTGGACTATTGAACTGTGTGCTATGTGAAAGTGCCAGTAAAACTGTTAGGGTGGGGGTGGGGCAGAGAGTGCTTGAACAACATGCAGAAGGTAGTCCATGTCACTGAACTGTACATGTGGAAGCTGTTGGGTTGGTTGGCATGTGTTTTGTTGTGTGTATTTTCACCACAATGACAGAAAGGGGGGTGGGGGGGAGGCACATACGGATGCTAAAAATAATAATAAGACCGCTGGAGCCTTGTCGACATTCCTGCTTCCTGCTCAGTTCTCCACACCTGGGGTAAAGCTTATTGTTGAGCTTCGGTGCTTCCTCCCACCTGCAGTCAGGGACTCAAGCCCAGGCCTGAGGCCTGGGAGGAAATAGCCAGCTTGTTGAGGTGACAGCTGACACTGGGAAGGCTTTTGAGGCTGGGGAATGGCATGCTGACAGCCGTGTCTTTGGGAAGATGAATGCCGCAGACACCTGCAGGAGAGATTACCTGAAACCCCCACGTTAGCAAACTTCCCGAGGCATACACATCTGGGGGGCATGCGTGAAACACGCATGAATGTGATCCCAAGTTGAAAGCAGGGACTGGTGGCAAGTAAGAATGTTAAGGTTCCACCAAGGAAAGTGAAGGATCAGTGTTTATCCAACCGGAGTGCGGGGCTTGAACATTGATACCCACTGGCACCGCTGCTGCACTGCAGCCTCTTAGCTGCCACGTGTTGGCACCAGCGCTGCTGCCATCGCCCTACCTTTGGAGTTAAAGTTGCAAGAGCCAGGAAATTCTGGGCAGGCCTGAGAATTCTTCATCTGGCTGCCACCTGAATTATTGGTAGGGAGTGCATTGAGCTTGACAGATAACCCTGTTCTTAGCTGTCCTTCAAAAGAAGCATGAAGGAGGCTTCGTGTTTAAATATTCCAGCCAAATTTCTTCCTGCTGAGCGTGCATGGAACACGATGTCTTTATTTCTTAGTGAAATAAATATTCATATTGGATTCATCTTGGGTTAGAAGAAAGAATGAGAAGGAATGATCCTTATTTAATTTCTGGGTCATTCTAGCCCCAAAGAGCAAGCTCGTCATTTGGGTAAGGACATCTCCTGAGGAACTTGATGCTTTTCCTTGAGTCGCAAATACTTCCCAGCTTAGGAAACTAACTGTTTCCAGTCCCGGGAAGGCAGATGGGAAAATAGTTGCTGTTTCTGTGAATAGTTTTGGCCCTAAGGATTTGCTAGGGGAGAATTGGGGCAAGGTTGGAGGGGGGTGGTATAGATGGTCCTTCAGTTGGGTGAATAGACACTGTGTGATGGGGATTAGACAACATGAAGGTAGGAGTAGGAGCTGGGGGATCAGGAGAATCTGGTGTCCCTGGAGTGGTTGGGATTCACAACAAGTCAATCCCTAATTCAAGGTCAGCCTCCAACAGCCCTTGAAGCCACCCAGATGATCTCATTGGCCCTGCACCATCTCCTCCCTTCTCTCCTCCCTCCCTTCTCTGACTCTTTCCTCTTTCTCCAGCCCGAGAGCAGCGCTGGTTCCCTCTCCTGTTCACCACTGTCCTTTGCTGCCTTGGTTGACCCTCAGACAGTAGGGTCGCATTCCCCAAACCCAAAGACTGTCTAAGTATGTGCGCACAGACACTGACATAGATGTCTGACCAGTCCAGGGAGGCAGGTCCCAAAGTCTCAACTTCCTTCCCTTGGTCAGTTCAAACACCAGCCTTTTCACATTCATCCCTATCCACCAGGTCATTGGCTACTAGTCTCTTCTCTAGCCCTTAGGTCCAATAATCTGATGGAAGGATACAAACATAACAGCAACATCTGGGCCGGGGTGTACTTACCCATTGTAGAGTAGAATGTTCACTGTCTCCAATCAAGAAATCCCGGCGAGCTAATGCCTCCCAGGAGGACCTTTTGATAGGCCCCCCCCAAAGGCTTCCTGAAGTTTAATCAACATCAGGCATCAGGGGATCCCTCTTGGTCAGTAGGCACCCACTCATTGGCCACACAAATCAGGTTCAGGAATCCTTACGAAAGGCCAAAGAGTTTCCTATAAAGGGATTCCACACTTCATAGATAATCTGCTCTCAAACAGGAGTGGCTATTCTAGCTGGTAGAGGGTTGTTTTTTTTTTTAATGGGGTGACAGGGGCATATAAAGAAGAAAAGAGAGGAGGAGGAAGAGATACTCAAGATGAGGAAACAGCAAACCCAGATTCCTAAGAAGCAGGAGGGTCTAGCAGTAGAATTAGTGACAAGGAGTTTTGAGGCAGTAAGTCTTTTCTCTACCACCTTGAAGAAATGACTTTATCTCCTGCAGTCTTGCTTTCTTCATCAATAAAGCAAAAAGCTTGGCTCCTAAAGCCTGCCATGTTGTTCAACACGGGGATTCTGAGAACACTGGGTTTGTGTACATTAGTCTGGTCTCTACCCCTGCCTTCCCCTAAACCTCACAGAAAAGAGCTACCCAAAAATAAGGACATATTTTCCATTTTTAACTAAAAGAGTGATCGTGTTACATTGCTTTTGTTTTGACTGGGTCAGCATGTTGGTGTCATTTGGCTTGAGAAATGATGAACAAATAAGAAATAAATAAAAATTGACCTAGATAAGTCAAATTATCCCAAATCATGGCAGCCTCAGTCTTCCAGATTGCATCTGAGAGTAAGGAAGAATGGTTTTCTAATTTGCTTTCAAGAAGCCCATGAAAAACACAAAACCCCCCTCTCCATGTGATCACTGAGCTGAATTTGTGTGTGCCGCAGGATGTTGGGCCTTGACAGTGTTTGATCTGCCTGACAGCAGACAAAACTGGGACTAAGTGCCTGCTCTGCCACTTCGCAACTGAGCCAACTTGGACAAGTGTCTAACTCTCTGGTCTCCTGTCATAAAGGATGCAATGAGATAAGAGACTCTCATGCCCAGGAAGGGCCTAGATTCTAGAGCCTAGGCCCTAAGGGTCTAGACTCTAGAGTTAGTAGGTGGTTCGTATGGGCTACACAAATTTGCCTGGTACTGCTGTGGGTTGAATTGTGTCCCCCAGAAGATAGATTGATGTTCAAACCCCCAGTATTTGTAGATGTGATCCTATCTGGGAATAAAAGTCTTTGAAAGAGGTCAATTGTTAACATAAGGTCATGCTAGGTATAATAAGGTAGGTGCTGGTCTGATTAGAAAGAGAAGATGGGCAGGTAGACAAGGCAGTAACTTGAAGATCGAGGCAAAGCCATGCTGTCACAAGCCAAGGAATATTTGGGGCTATCAGAAACTGGAAGAGACGAGGAAAGTTGTCCTCCTAGAGCAAATGTTCTCAACCTGTGGGTTACAACCCCTTTGGGGGGTCAAACAACCCTTCCACAGAGGTCACCCAATTCATAATAGTAGCAAAATGACAGGAAGTAGCAACAAAAGCAATTTTATGGTTGGGGGTCACCACCTGTGTTAGTCCGGGTAGACTAGAGAAATAAATATAGACTTGCATATGGATATAAGGGTATGGTTTATATATAAGAGGAATGGGACATTGAGAAAGGATCCCAGCCCAGGCCAGTTCCAAGTCATAAGTCTGATATTAGCCCATATGCCCAATACCAGTCTCTAAAGTCTCCTTCAGACTCATGAAGTCATAGGCCAGTGGGTGCAGGATCCTGGAGCTGGCAGGGGTCTCCCCAGGTCTCCTCACTTCCAGGGCTCAGGGTCCATCAATAGCATCCAGTGGTGGCAGAAGCAACTCAGCACTGGCAGGGTTCTCTACGTGGCTTCTCTAGCTTCAGAGGTCTGGTTCCATCAGGGTAAGGCCGTGTGGCTTCTCCTCTAGCTCGTCCAGCACCTCGGACGCTGCCATCTTGTCTTCTCCATAGTTTGTTGTCTCTGAGACTAACTCCCAACAACTGAGGATATAGCTTCTCATCTCCACGAGAGAAATATCATGAGATTTCCCAGAAGTCTCAGGAGAAAGCCATGCCCACACTGAGTCCTCATTGGCTACTCAATGTCTATCTCCAGATTAACAGGCTAGACTCCACTCCTACATCTCAGTCATGAAATTAACATAAGCACATGACCACCACACCACCACATGAGGAACTGTATTAAAGGGCCATGGCATTAGAAAGGTTGAGAACCACTGTCCTAGAGAGTTGGAAAGAGAATTACTCTCCTGACATCTTGTCATGAGCAACACAAACAATAATTGCTTAACGCTCTTAGACATTGTCGAGTGCTGGGTTTATTTACTGCAAACACACATCAAACAACCCAATAATCTTAACATTAACTAAGTAGCAAAGGATGAGATCAAGAATCATCATAAGGGCATGGTAACAGTACTCTTCACACATGTTATTCTAGTAGCATAGTCCCCATAAGCATTGCCTTCATCGGTGTACTCACCATGGAGAGTGATGGAGAGAGCAGGAGTTGATGTCCTTGGTTCCTAGCTCTCTAAAAAGTCAGTTTTTTACCCGCGTTTAAATAATGAAGTTAGCTGGTCCTTTGACATCATTTGGAACTTCAGCATCATCCTGCCTGTCCTTATCAGGGTTCCCTGATTTTGTGGTTGTCTCTTCTGACCATCTGTTGGTTTTGGCTTCCAGCCAATTTTGGAGTAGGCTTAAGTGTCACTTTATATTTT
>PVJH01034610.1:0-20458 GCA_004026705.1 Nesogale talazaci
CTAGGCAACGTGGCCAGCTTCGGTGGAGTGTAAACAGGAATTCTAATTTTATTTGAATAGCCAAGTGTGATAAGTCCATTCAATTGAAAATATGAATTCCTATATACCTTAAAATCTGTTTCGGCTGAGCCCCAGTGGCGTAGTGGTTGTGCGCGGGACTGCGGCCCACTGGGACGGAGGTTCAATTCCAGCAGTGGGGCTGGGCCTCCTACTCCCACCGCCGGAGAGCAGTGATGCCCCCCACCCCAAAAAAAATCTGTTTCAAAAATTTTGTTTTATGATTAAGATTTTGGTTGTCTCACCTTTATGCTCCTAGAATCATCCCTGCTTATAATGGGAATAAACTACTCACTTGCATCATTAAGTTCAATTTGCTATCTAGAATGGTTACTTCATTTTTCTTCCTTTGATTTTAAAAATCTTATGTCTCTGTGTGTTACAATCCCTTCAATGTTCACAGTACTCTCCCCATTTGTCCCTCTTTCCTACCTTCAGTCATTTGTCTTTGAGAAACGCTGCCTTTCTGATCCCTCGCCCTAGTGGTGTCGTGGTGACACACTGGGCTGTAATCCACAGGGTCGGGGGTTCAAAACCACCAGCGGCAGTTCCAAGGGACAAAGACTGGGCTTTATTATACTCCTGCAAGGAGTTACCGCCTCGGAAACCCACAGGGGAGATCAGCACTGACTTGAAGGCACTGAGAGTCCGTGCTCTTCTCAGAAGGTGTGGTGGATTACCTTTGGACTGCTAGATCCAAGGCCAAGAGTTCAAAACAACCAGGTGCTCAGAAGGAGAGAGGAAACCTTCTACTCCTTTATACAGTTAGTCTCAGAAACCACGGTGGCAGTCCTACACTGTCCTGTAAGGTCGCCACGAGCCACAATCAATTTCATGGCAGTGAGTGTGAGTTTGTTCTTTTAAAGGACTGTTCTGAAGGGCACGTTCCTCCTGGTGCTGTTATCCACTTTATGGGCCTGCTAACGTTTGGTTCAGGTCCAGGCGAGCGGGGCATCTATGGGCCACAATCATGGGAGATCCATGGGAGTTCACATCGGACCAGTAAGTCTGATGTTTGAAAAAATGAGTGTGGGTGTGATTCTACCGTGGATGTGATGCTACTCTTGTTTTCTGGTGCTTCACTTCATTGACCGGTTTGGAAGTGCAGGTGCTGCGCACACACCAGACGGTATCTGACCGACGTCTGCTGCTAGATGGCAAGGTCCGTGGCCTGTGAGGCAGCAGGGGCTCAATTGCAAGATTCGTTTCTTTTGCTTCATAAAGCAACTGTTCCGAAATGCCAACAGCATGCAGTCACTCTGGAGAATCTTAGTCAGAAAATCCAGATTCTGTCTCACTGATAGACTCTGGAACATAGCTCATCTTTTCCTGAAAGCAGAGACTCTTCAATAAAGCTTTTGCTGGCACTCTACTCACCAGCACGACAATCCCAGCGATAATTGCTAAGGTCACCACGACAATGATGGCAATAATCCCAGCTTTCAGGCCTTGCATCGAAAACTCAGGCGCTTTCTCATCGACATAGTAAATTAGCGTTTGGCCAGGATCCAGATCCAGTCGCTCCCCATCGACACTCAGGTCAATTTTGGAGGAATGAAACAGAGATTCACCTTTTACCTGCCACGAGGAAAAACGGAATAAAAAATACTGCAGGAAACCAACCATAGCCAAATATACTTAGTTACACACCTGTCATACACCAAAAAACAGCTCGTCACAAATTTTTAAAACTTTTGGTGACAACAATCTGATTCAATCAAACATGCTAAAAAGTTGGGTTTTTTTTAAATAGAAATTTTTAATTGCGGGAAAACTTAAAACATATTCAAAAGTAGAAAGTATCATATCATGAAGCTCTATGTACCTATCAAATCCAGATTCAGCACTATCAACACACAGCCACTGAATTTATTTTTCTAGTCCCCATTAAAGCCAAAAGCCTGGCTGAGCCCCGGTGGCGTAGTGGTTGTGGGCGGGACTGTGGCCCACTGGGATGGAGGTTCAATTCCAGGAGCGGCTCCACAGGAACAAAGGCTGGGTCTCTTACTCCCACCACTATAGGGAAGTGATGCCCAAAAAACAAACAAAAGCCAAAAGCTTTAAATCAACTCCCAGATATAATAAAAAATGTACTTTATTAAGTAACATTATGAACATCAATTAAAGTATTTTTTAAGTCAGGCTACAGAGTTTCTTGCTCACGGAGATTATGACTATAACGTGCACACAGAGATGAGGTAGCAATAAACAGGAGGCAAAGGCATGAATTACGACAGATGAAGACTTTTTTTTTTTTGGCATCACTGCTCTCTGGTGGTGGGAGTAGGAGGCCCAGCCCCACTGCTGGAATTGAACCTCTGTCCCAGTGGGCCGCAGTCCCATGCACAACCACTCCGCCACCGGGGCTCAGTCCGATAAAGACTTTTCTAAGGAGGGTCAAAAAGAACCACTTGAATCATCTTCAGAGGGAACGAAGGTGGGAAATGTTAAGTGGAGAAATCGATTATGAAACATCTTGAAGCCGATGAAACATGAGGGAAAACTTTATATTTCTGAACACAGAAAAAAGTGAGGAAAAATATACACCTACATCTTTTTCAAAATAATAAGCAACATCCGCTATGTCCACTTCATTCTGAACTTTCTGAGAAGAATTTTGTACCAGATCAATAGTGATGACATCATTTTCATACTGAGGAAATTGAAAAACAAAACACAAATTAACATATACAAAATCATGTCAGTTATATAATCAGAATATTCAGTGCTTGATTTTCTACTATAAACATGCACCATTGTTCCTATCAGTGGATAATTCAACTTAATAGTAATACTTCCAAATCTCTAAGAAATCTTTAATAGATATTTTTGCCCCTCACCAAAGAGAATTTGCTTCTCCCGAAAAAATTTTAAAATTTTAAAATTATTAAAGAAACGCAACCCAAAGTGCTATATATATTTTTGTTTTGTTTTGTTTTTGTTTTTGGGCATCACTGCTCTCTGGTGGTGGGAGTAGAAGGCCCAGCCCCACTGCTGGAATTGAACCTCCGTCCCAGTGGGCCGCCATCCCGCACACAACCACTACACCACCGGGGCTCAGCCCTAAACTGCTATATATTTTTACTGTGTTCTGCTTTTAAAGAGTAAAAAAGTACACTGCTCCAAAATACTCATTTAAAAAAAAAATACATCAATTCTAATCCACGGAATTTAATAAATCCGTATTTCCTTTAAAGAGTTCCATGGTATTATCAGGTACAGTGTAGTTAAGAGTTAAGGAACTACCAACAAGCTGGTTAAGGTCAAGTTCTTTAAACCAGAGGACTTGGGAGGAAGAAATAGCACCCTTTAAAGTAAGTATTTGCCTTCCAGCTCCACGGAGCAAAGGCTGGGCCTCCTACTCCCACCACCTGAGGGCAGTGATGCCCCCCCCCCCCAAAAAAAATATATATATCAATAAAGTAAGTATGTGCCAAAAGAAGTATCAGAAAGAGGCTTTCTTGGGAAGATGACTAGTTTGGTTGAAAAGGAACTACAATATTGTTAAGGGCGAGGGGAGTCAGAGCAGAGACCCCCAAACCCATCTGCAGACAATGGGCCTTCCCTCCCAGAACGGTCACAGCAAAGGGTGCATCAAGCAGAACACAGGATCGCACCAATGAAACACACAATAGTCCTCTAGTTCCTTGATGATCCTCACTCCACCATCACGACCCCAAGCCTGCCTTTCACTGCAGGCTAGACCACAGCACGTACAGCTAAGAGAGTTCACGACACAGGAAATCCAGAAACAGAAATGGGAGTAGCAATACTAGAAGGGTGGGGAGAAGGTGGAGAGGGAAGGGGAGGAAGGGGGAACAGATAGCAATGATCGACACATGCTCGACACGGAAACCATGGGGGGTGGGAGACAGCGGTTGGTGTAAGATGCAAAAATAGTAATTTATAATTTATCAAAGAGTCACAAGGATGGGAGAGGGGAGGACGGGAAAAAGAGCTGATATCAAGTAAAGTAAATGTTTAGAAAACGATGGCAATATATATAGAAAAATGCTTGATACAATTATAAGAGCCTCCAATAAAATGGTCTTAAGAAAAAAAGAAAAACTACAAGGTATTCGAGGTTAATAGCACACTGGAGTTTCCAAAGGCCATGGACGGCAAACAACAACAGAATTCACATTACAGAGTACTCAGGACTTTTTCATTGTTAAGCCATACCAGAATATTTGTGATGTATTTTCGATCCAGCTGATAGCGATTTGTGAATGCCTCTTCAAGAGCCCTGTAAATAGTTTAAAGTCTGAGTTTTTAAAAAGTATGAACACACCACAATAGTAAGCATTCCTTAAAAAGTACCACTAAGCAGATAGCTAAGGCAGGGAGGCTTAATACATAGATCGCCATGAACCTCTTAAGTTTAACCCTAACAATACCCCTAAATCTAACACCAACCCTCACCCTAACCCCTTTACCTTTTTTTTTTTTTAGGCATCACTGCCCTGGTGGTGGGAGTAGGAGGCCCAGCCTTTGCTCCTGTGAGCGGGAATTGAACCTCCGTCCCAGTGGGCCGCAGTCCCGCGCACCACCACTACGCCACTGGGGCTCAGCCCTTAAGGTCTGGATTATTAACTAAATATCATGAATACTATTTAGTCATTGTACAGCTATCAGCAATAATCCAGGTTAATGGCTCATCGATACAAAAACTCTTGGTTGGTGGTTTAATGAGAAACAGGACATTGACAGAGTACTAATAGCTGTAATTTAGTCATTACAAAGGGGAATCACCTCAGCTTTTCAATGGAGAAAGCGGGTGTTCACCATCTTCATCAAAGCTAGCATCACTAGTAATGAGCCAAACTGGCATTGTGCAACCCCCGCTGTGACTTAAGTACATGTCAAAATGTTTAACTTGAATCTAATTGTGAAGAAATCTCACATTGGGAAATCTGGCACAGATGATTCAATATTACATTTCCTGAATTTGAAAATCAGTGAATATGTAACAATGTACTTAGGGATAAAGGGGCATGTATACACCTTCCTCTTAATTTTAATTTTTTTTTTTGGGGGGGGGGCATCACTGCTCTCCGGTGGTGGGAGTAGGAGGCCCAGCCCCACTGCTGGAATTGAACCTCCGTCCCCGTGGGCCGCAGTCCCACCCACAACCACTACGCCACCGGGGCTCAGCCCTTCCTCTTAATTTTTAAATAAAATGTGTACATTCATCAAGTATACACATACACATGCACACAAAGGCAAATGCAGGAAAATGTTAATACTTGGTGAATCTGCCAAGTCAAGTGCTGAAGCAAACCACCGGAGTTCTCTGGAGCCTCATAGCTAGATCTCTCAGTAAGGTGTAAAATGTACTTTTGGTACCTTATTACTCAAAAGTATCCAAAAAACATCTAGAGTTAGGTCTTGCTAATGGTTTTGAATGGAGGGTTGGTCCCCTACTGTGTAAAATAATGAATTCAACAGTACTTACATCCGTAAACTTTCAAAATTGTAAGGTTTTTCTCTTGATTTGTGCTTCAGTTCAATGATGATCCAACTGTGAAGTGAAAAGGCCGAGTGAATTGTTTGCTAACAACGCGACCTCTCCACAGTAGCCCTAATGTGATATTACCCCTCTCAAGTGGAAGCAAAGCAGAGCTAGCAAGAACCATGTATGAGGTAAGCCCCTAGTTTTTTCAGGGCAGCTACCCCATCTAATCGTAACCCTCTGTCCTGCGGCCACGGCTGAGACAGCACGTGGGACCACACACAACTACAGATGAAGCAAGGCCCTACGAGCAGCAAAGGCAGGTCTCCAGAAGAGACGTCGGACCCCGACAGTTTTCTGCCCCATTTCATTCAATAATCTGACACAACCACACCACTTTAAAGAGCAAACCGTCAAATTATCCACATTGTGTATCGTTAGCACAATCTACCAGGAGTGTTCAGTAGCAAAACACAGGCGAAGTTGTGTTTAGGTTGCTGTTGATTATACGAAAAAAAAAAAAAAGAAAACGCTTTGATGTTCTGACCCAACAATCCTATGTACGAGTCCTGGACCATTCTCACAAATGTCATGTTTGAGCCACGGGGTTGAACCATCTTGTCCGGCCGGGGTCCTCGTCATTTTTGGCTAACCTTCTCTCTACTTTATAAAGCGTGACGGTCTTTTCAGGGACTGATCCCAGTGTGTGAGATGACGTCTTGTCACCCTCGCTTCCAAGCACCACTCTGGCTGTACTTGTTCCAACACTATCTGTTCATTCTCCTGGGCATTCATGATACAAGGAGCTTTTAAAATAAAAAATGTCCACAAGTGTTTGGAAGACCCCTCATATATATGATATTCTCTACCAATAGGTTATTTCAAAGATACCAAAACCTTTTTGCCTTTAAGAAAATTCCTTGTCCGGTGGCGGCAGCAAAAAAACAAACAAACAAACAAACCTTGTCCAGCTTTCATATGTCTATAAAAGGCAGGTGAAAATACCCTAAGACTAAGGTGCACCTTCACCCTCAGTGGACAGCTCTGCTTTTCAAGACTTTCCAGAGGTCTTGGGCAGCAGGTTGACCCAATGTGATGCGCCATCTGGTTCCTTCCTCGTCAGCTGTTCCCATGGCTGCCGCCCATGACAATGACCATCTCAGATTCTGCGTGGTTGCCTAGTGGCTCCATTGTGAAGACTTTTGTTTTATGCTGAAGTGTGCGCCACACCAAAGGCTGCAGTCCTGGCTCTCCATCAGTAAGTGCTTCCAGCCCTCTTCCCTGTCAGCAGGCAAAGCTGTGTCCTCTGCCGTACCATACTTTCATGAGTCTTCCCCCAGTTCTGAGGCCGAGTTACTGTTCATGAGTCCAACTTCTCAGAGTCCAGCACACGGACATGGTTAAAGGATACAACCTTGACACACGCACACCTTTCCTGATTTCAAATCATAATGTCTCCCCATGCTGCATTTGAATGACTGCCTCTTGGTCAGGTTGCACGTGAGCACAAGTGAATGCTCTGCGAGTTCCACTTTGGGGCATGTTCCCACAGCTTGAGCGCTTTTGCCTCGTCAATAAAACACAGGTAAACATCCTCTGGTATCCTCAGCCGGACATCAGCAATGGCATCCCTCATTCTACGTCCTTTTCTGAATCCAGCTGAATTTCTGGCCGTTCTCTACCAATGTGTAACAATTTTTAAATGATTGTCAGCAAAAATTTGTTTGCATGTTAATACATGTCAGTTGGCTTTCTGTCAAAGCCTAGGGCATTATTTGGAAGATTTCTTCACTCAGTAGCACAGGGTCGTGATCATATGCAACCTCTTGAAATGGATGGACACCAACCAGCCCATTCTTTTGGGTGCAATGGCTTTGTGTAGTCCTTCCATCTTCTGATACTTCTTTGCCCAGAGAATCCTTCAATATTGTAACTTGAGGATTAATTTTTTTCTGCAGTTTTTTTCAGCTTGAGGACTGCTGGCAGTGAGTTTCCCTCTGGTTTTCTAATTCCAGGGCTTTGCACATTTCACTATTTAACACTGGGTCTTCTCAAAATGCTGCTTGAGAAATTCTGTTCAACTTTCTTACCTCTTCCATTCACTTAGCTACTCTGTGCTTATGATGTACTTGGCATCACCCCACAACGTGTCTCATCGTGGGTCAATAGTGTTCGAATGCATCAATTCTATTCTTGCGATGGCCTCTAAATTCAAGTGTGATGTACTCAAGGTTGGACTGTGGCTCTTGTGGACTTACTTGAATCTTCTTCAACTTGAATTAGCCTATGAGCAAGTAACAGTCGGTTCTAAAGTCAGGCTAACCAATGTCTGTTCTGACCAACGATAGCGAACTTCTCCATAGTCTCTTTCAAGATAATCAACGTGACTGTTGTCTATGCTGTCTAGCAAGGTCAAGATGCATAATTGTCATTTATGTTCTTAAATCATGACCTAAAGTCCTGTTTTAGTCCAACAGAGGTGCTTTGTTTCAGACAAAGTAAACTTAGAAGATCGCTGGTCTCATAAACTACCTCTGAAAGTTACATTCTAGGTGTCCTACGTTCTACAGAGTTAAAATGAGTGCTGGCATTTGAGATGGAGCAGACATCTATTTTCACGGTTTGCCTGGCCTTTGGAGTTCTAAACCATGAAACTGCATTACATATTCAAACAATACATTTCTCTCTCTCTCTCTCTCTTTTTTTTTTTTTTGGCATCACTGCCCTGGTGGTGAGAGTAGGAGGCCCAGCCTTGCTCCTGGAGAGCTGCTGCTGGATTTGAACCTCCAACCCGGTGGGCCGCTGTCCTGCGCACAACCACTATGCCACCGGGGCTCAGCCCAAACAATACATTTCATTAGATAACTCATAAAAGTATGAAAATGAATAATGCAGGCAGCTCAACTCACAAAGTCCTCACGCGTTCGGAGCATGTTATTTCTGTGTCCTTGTCGGTTCTCCGGACCCCAGCAGTGTTCACACACCAGCACGTGGCAGTGCCATTGCACTGCTTGGCCTTGAAGAGCCCCTTCTCGTCACAGTCGGGGTCGTAAAGCCCATCATTGTTCTGGATTGCGCCCTCAGGCTTTACTCTTCTCCCAGACTTTGAGCCTGTCATTTCCGCCTTCATCGCCAAGCACTTTGTAGCCACTAAACAGAAAGCTTAATGTCAGGCTAAGGCTTTACATTTATGGGGAGGGGGGTGATGATTTAACACACAACATTCTACTCAATTTTGTATGATGCAAAGATTACCATAACTTTGCGAGCTTCCGCACCCACTTTTCTTTTCGTTGAAAAACAAAACAAAAACCTCTTATTGTATACTGAGTGAAGGTTTACATACAACCATGCATCACAGCCCACTTTCTAAACAGGATTCCAATAGGAGCCAGTAAAACTCGTCCCAATCCAAAAAGTAAAGTTCAAAGACAATGAAGACATTCTACTCACATTTGGAGCAAACGACAGTATTTTGTGTACCAAGTGAAGTGCAGCGGCATTCACCACTGCTGTCCAGGGTGCAGTTTGTGGTCAGCTTGTAGTTTTTACAGGCACATCCTGGTGGGGGGACAGAAGGAGCAGGACACACTTTAGCCAAAAATGTTCCAGGAAGTTTCATTAAAACCAAGCAAAGGTTTATCTTAACTAGTAAAGAATGTCTGTCTTGAACACTGTGTGTTTTTAAGACCTATCTCTATGGGATCAAATTAACAACAGTAATTCAAAAAGATGAAATTTAGGGAAAGTGAGAGTTTATGTCAGGTAAGGGTCAACTCAAAAAAAAAGAAGGTGAGAATAATTGGGCATGTATCAACTATCAAAGAATTGGACATGTGCAAGTTGTTGAATTGATGTATGTTCTGCTGTGTAAATGCTCAACAAAAACACAAACTTAGGGCTGAGCCCCGGGGGCATAGTGGTTGTGCGCGGGACTGCGGCCCACTGGGACGGAGGTTCAATTCCAGCAGTGGGGCTAGGCCTCCTACTCCCACCACCGGAGAGCAGTGATGCCAAAAAAACAACAAAAACAAAAACAAAAAAAAAACACAAACTTAAAAAAATCCAATTTAAATTGTTGACAAATCATCTCAACTAAATTAACTTCTGACAATGCCATGCTACAGGGGCACAAAGTCTTAAAAAGGAGACCTGGCTGAGCCCTGGTGGCGTGGTGGTTGTGTGCGGGACTCCGGCCCACCGGGTTGACGGTCCAAATCCAGAAGGGGGGGTACAGGACGGGACAGGGGAAGACCTGAACATTCTATTTTTCTGCTGTTAACTAAAGAGTGCTTTCAAAATGCCAAATTCTGTGACCTATCTCTATTAGAGGCCAAGAAAATGTTTTCTTTTTTTGGGCGGGAGAAAAAAAAAGTGCCAAACTCTGTGCTAAACAGACTATATACACAAAATACAGCAGGCACACACAATCCAATTTGTATTCCAATTTTTGTAAGCCAGGAATACAGCTCTTCAAACACCATATGCCTTTATGATGCTGTCTCAGCGCCTTCTCATCTCCTCTCCTGCTGGATAAACCTGTCAGTCATTGCCTTTCCTCAAAAATACCAGTAATTCCAAGTTCTAATATCTGTGAGTATACATATAAGGCCTCCACTTCCCCTCCACACACCATTTCCTAAATGAATCATTGTTGGTTTTTTTTTTTTTTAATTTGGCTTAATGGAAACATATTCAATCTTTGACCATATTTTTTCAGTAGAATTTGGGGACAACTTTATATGCCTGAAGACATGACCCTTTAATAAAGCTCCTCATGTTGTGGTAACCTCCTCGCAACCATAAAATAATTTTTAAAAAATTTTAAATCATTTTATATGGGGCTCATACAACTCATCACAATCCACACATCCATCCATTGTATGTCAAGCACATTTGTACATTTGTTGCCCTCAGCAATCTCAAAACATTTGCTTTCTACTTCAGCCCTTGGTATCTATTCATTTCCCCCCTCCCCGCCATAAAATGATTTTTGTTGCTATTTCACAATTGTAATTTTGCTATGGTTATGAATTGTAATGTGTTTTCCAATGGTCGTAGGCGATCCCTGTGAAAGAGTCCTTAGACCCCCCAAAGGGGTTGCGACCCATAGGTGTAGTGAGTTAGGGCAGGTATGCCTAAGGTTGGCAGTTCCAAGTCTACAAGTCACTACAAGTCACTCTGAGTGAAAAACATGGGGCTGGCTGTTCCCCTAAAGATCTACAGATTTATAAGCCATGTGTGAAGTCACTATCAGTACGAATCAACTTCCCAGGAGTGGGTTTGGTTTTTTGGACATATGGGTTTCTAAACAAAATCAAGTCTGTGTTTTTTAAAAATCATCTTATTGGGGGCTCGTACAACTTTTATCACAACCCATCCATACATCCATTGGGTCAAGCACACTTGTACATTTGCTGCCATCGTCATTCTCAAAACATTTGTTTTCGCCTAGTGATTATGTGCCAGACTACGGCCCACGGGGTTGACAGTTCAAATCCAACAGCAGCTCTCCAGGAGCAAGGCTGAGCTTCTTACTCCCACCAGGGCAATGATGCCATACACACACACACACACACACACACACACACACAAATTTGCTTGCTACTTAAGCCCTTGGTGTCAGCTCATTTCCCCCCCTTAAATCCTAGTTTTTATAAAACCAATACTAGGCTGAGCCCCAGTGGCATAGTGGTTGTGCACGGGACTGCGGCCCACTGGGATGGAGGTTCGATTCCAGCTCCACTGAGCAAAGGCTGGGCCTCCTACTCCCACCACTCGAGGGCAGTGATGCCCCCCAAAACAAACAAACAAACAAAAAAACCCAATACTGATACGAACAGCCTATCCTGAGCTCACTGCTGTCAATTTAATAGTTTTACTGGTAACCATCACATACATTCATTTTCACTTCACACTGGCAAACTGTCGGTCACATGTCTTTTGTATAGTGAAATATTAGAAATTACTTAAAACCCAAACCAGCATCATTGATCACGTATTTGGTAGCCCTTAACCAAAACCAAACCCACTGCCATCAAGTGTATTCTGCCTCACAGAGCCCCTAGCTAGGGCCTCTGACAATGCAAATCTTTATAGGAACAATAGTCTTATCTTTCTCCTGTGGAGTGGCTGGAGGGTTTGAACTACTGAACCA
The DNA here is from genome assembly GCA_004026705.1 of Nesogale talazaci. Lineage (NCBI taxonomy): Eukaryota > Metazoa > Chordata > Mammalia > Afrosoricida > Tenrecidae > Nesogale > Nesogale talazaci. The sequence continues at coordinate 11,667 of PVJH01034610.1, forward strand.
ATAGTGCCACCCACAAAGAAACCAAACTCACTGTTCTGGAGTGCAGCCTGTTTCTTTTTTTTTTTTTTTTTGTGGGCATCACTGCTCTCCGGTGGTGGGAATAGGAGGCCCAGCCCCACTGCTGGAATTGAACCTCCGTCCCAGTGGGCCGCAGTCCTGCGCACAACCACTACACCACCGGGGCTCAGCCCTGCAGCCTGTTTCTTAACAACCCTGTAGAAAATGCAAATGCATAATTATAGACAGCCAGTCTTGTGGTTAGTAGCGCAATGCCTAAACTGCAGCCACTCTAAATTGGCTTTTAATTTCTCCTATGTAAGTTATAACCTACATGAACACATCATCTGTCAATTGCTAAACCCAATTTTGGGATCACAGAAGGATAAAGTATAGTGGGGGTCCTTTAAGGAATTAAAATCTTATGCAGTCCCCAAAACAAACAAACAGAATCTTATGCAGTATTATCCCATGTCTATTTAAAGCAACATTTTTAGTCTCCAGGTGAAAATTTTAAAAGGCCAAATAGTCACACAGAGCCTGAACATCTGCCTAGGGAAGCTACCACCATTTAATTAATTAGCTAATTTTTGATATCACCATTTTAAAGCCATTTCAAATTACTTAGCCCCCAACAGGCGTAAATAGTATTCTTTTGAAGGTATAATAAACCGGACCTCCCTTGGTGGGAGTACAGAAGCTTTTGGGGAAAGCTTTTAGATAAATTCCCATTCTACTTCTACCCACTGAACAAAGAAATCAAGAGGCTTGACAACCCAGTTATTTACTCCACAGCACGGAAAAGTCGAGTCAAACGGCACGGCCAATCCTTAAACGCTATAGATTTCCCCATCACTATTTTCTTTTTTTTTTTTTGTTTTTTTTGGGGGGGCATCACTGCTCTCCGGTGGTGGGAGTAGGAGGCCCAGCCCCACTGCTGGAATTGAACCTCTGTCCCCAGTGGGCCGCAGTCCCGCGCACAACCCCTACGCCACCGGGGCTCAGCCCCATCACTATTTTCTAAGTCGTGTTTAAGACAAAAAATTGCTACGAAAGTATGCTTTAAGTTGGGAACGATGTCCGAACAAAAACCATCCCAAATTATTCACTCTGGGGTTCTTCTAAAGGGGAGACTTACGGGTGTTTTTATTTTACCTACGTATTTTTAAAGGGGTGTTTTCATTCTTTACCGCTGAAGTTATCGGAGTTCTCGACAATAAACTTGACATTACTCATCTCTTTTATAAAAGGGAAACCACCTACGCCCAGCTGAGCCCCGGGGCGCTGTCTCCCGCGCACAGGTGCGCGGCGGCTTTCGGGCCTCCCCACGGTCACCTGCTCGGCCCGAGGCCCACATCCGGGGCCGCCGCCAGTGCCCGGGCTGGGGTGGGGCGGGTCTCCCCCTACTCCCCCCGCTACTCCCCCACCCCCCACACACACAGTCGCGGCGGCTTCGCCCGGGGCCGGCGGGCGTCGGCCCTGCGGGAACTACAAGTCCATGCCACCCCAGGTGGGCAAACCGGGCTCCAGGTGACTGGGGGCCGCGGCCGCCAAGTGGCCCCGCTCCCTCCCGCCCCGAGCGCTCCGGGCTCGCGGCCGCAGGGCTCCGGGACCTGGTCCGCCGGGGCTCCGCCCGCCCCACCCTCTCCCCAAGAAAGGGGTCCCAAGGCGCCCGGGGAGGCCGCCCCCTCGAGCCCGCGCGCGCCGGCGCCTTCCCGTCGCCGCCCGAGCGAGCGCGGACAACGGGCATCGGCGGTGCGGGAGGGCGGGAGGGACACCGCGCGCCCCACGCCCTCCCCAGCGGCCCTTTCCGCGGACCCCCAGCGGCACCCGCTTCCCGCCCCTCACCTTGCTGAGCCGCGGCCACCGCCGCCGTCGCCAGCAGGAGCGCGAAGGCGAGCACTCGGGGAGGCGCCATACTGCGCGCGCCTTCGACGGGAGCGCCGGGCGAGCCGGGGGCGAGCGGGAGGGCGCGCGGGGGACAGCGGGGAGCCCCGGGCCGGAGCGAGGCCTGCGTGGCGTCGCGCGGGGTCCGCGTCGGAAATGCCTCGGCGAGCTGGTCCCGGGGCCAGGCGGGGGCTGCGAACGGGCCGAAGGACCTGCGCGCTCTGGGTGCGCGGCGGGGCGGGGCGCCGACCTGTGGACCGGGTGGCCACCTCCCCGGACTCTCCGCCTGCGGGCGGGGGCGGCGCGCCGGCCGGCTCCCCTCCCCCACGCCGAGGGCACCGCCCCCTGCCCAGGTGTGGGCCGGAAGCGCCCGGCCCCGCCCCGCAGGTGCGTCCTCCGACAGGCGGCCGGCGAGGCAGCCGGCGGAGAGGTGGTTAGCGGGGACTGGGACCCTGGATGGCTACGAGAAGTTTGGAAATATGCAGACGTCCTCCTGCCAGGAGCGCGAAGCTTTGCAGAAATGAGGCTTGGAGCAAAGCTGGAGAAACTGGGAAGAGGAACGGGAAACGAAGTGGAATACCCAGCGGGGCAGGACCCACCCACGCTATCGAAGATGACCTTTGAGCTTCGTGGTAGTTTCACTGGATCATTGGAACTAGATGAGCAAAAAGTCCCTGGGGACGACGACTTTATGATTGATCATGATTCTAAATAAATGTTTACCCTTTCAAAATAAACACTTTTGAGCAGTCGTTCTTGTGAGGTGCTGGTTAATTTTGACGTTAAATTTGACGCTCGCGACCCTCTGTACAAGAGAACAAAACACCGCCGGGTCCGGACCATCCTCACAGCCATGGCTGCGTGTGATAACTTGTCCAAAGTACTAGAGACAAAGTCTCATCAGACCCTTCCAAGGAGCATACTGGCTGTATTTCCAAGACAGGTGGGTTGGATTTTCTGGTCATCCACGCACATTCAATATTCTTCTGCCACACTACAATGCACACGCATCGGTTCTTCGGTCTACCTACGATTGTCAAGCTTCTACATTCCCTGTGAGGCCATTGAAAATAGCACGGCTTGAGTCAGGCGCATCAAGTCTTCACGGTGCCATCTTTCCTGTATTACATTTTAAAGAGGGCTTTTGGAGCAGATTTTGCGCAGAGATCTTTTGACGACTCTTTCCATGGATTAAAGTAAAAGGAGATCTTGACAACTTCAACCTTGTCTGCCTTTACTATAATGTTATTTATTGGTCCAGTTGTCAGGGTTTTTGTTTTCTTTATCTTGAGGCATAATTCATACTGAAGGCTGTAGTGTTTCATGTTCATCAGTGTTTTAAATCCTCTTTACTTTTCGAAAGCAAGTTTATCATGTTCCTGTAAAGCCAAATTCTGGCAACCGAGATGGTTTGAATTTTATTTACTCTCAAAGGACAATGCTGACAAGTTCTTAGAAAACATAGGAAAGTAGAAACAAAGTGATTTTCATGAACTCAAATACGACAGAATTATTATAGAGTAATTATGATTGGGAGCTTTTAATAGCAAAGTACTAAGTATATTTAATTTTGTTGTAAACTGTAGCATGATTGGAAATTACTTAAAAGACTAAGGGATCATCTAAGTTCAAAAGTGGAAAGATGAAATGCAATTTTAAGATTCAAGAAAAAACATTTTTTTTGATTCAAGAAAACTTGAGTTTTATAAATAAAGGATAATACTTTTATTGAAAGTATGTTGTTCTCTGGTATTACAAGTTTTGGCAGGTGAATTAGTATAAATAATTGTATATTTTAAGTGCCTCTAAAATGAATTTTGTGTGATAGCTGTGTATTGCTACCTAAAGTGTCTCTAATATTAATTTTATTTGATATACTTAATTAACTATTGATGGATGTCTTAAGAAAATCCTCTCAGTGTTCTCCTTTAAAACATCTTTATATACTTATTGGTAAGTCTTGACTTTCAGACTTAGTTTTGAAGCTTTGTGGTTTGTTTCACAATTTGTTTAGAAGGGGAAAAATAGTGGTAACAAATTAGGATCAAATTATCAATGATATTGCTTTGTTGTCTGCTGTATTTTGGATGTTTTCAGGAATCCAAACATCACTAGCCCTCAATTTCCACATGCCTTCCCCAAGAATAGCCTAGCTATGTCTTCACTGTGTCTCTGTTTCTAAGATGTTCCATTTCCAGGTCTAATCTGTTACTTAACTAAGGAGTACAGTTTGGCAGCTGTGTAATTGTTGCCCATTGCAATGAAGTAAATCAAGTAAAAATAGTATTAAATAAATGACAAAGCAGTACACTAATGGGTGACTCATAGTATCTATGTATACATCCAATTTATTGCTTGCGGTTGTTTTTAATCCTTTTATTGGGCGCTCATACAACTCTTATCACAATCCTTACATAGGTCCATTGTGTGTCAAGCACATATGTACATCCGTTGCCCTCGTCATTCTCATAACATTTGCTTTCTATTTAAGCCATTGGCATCAGCTCCTCATTTTTTTCCTCTTCCTCCTAGTCCCCCCTGCCTCATTATTGCTTGCTTTTATAGCTATTTAATACTCTTCAGTTTGTCATGCACTGCCAAAAATTACTATCATTTTGTGCTTTGTCATTTCTATTTCTGTATGACTAGGGGTAAATTAAAACGTTTCTTTTTTTTTGTTTTTTTTTGGGGGGTGGCCTCACTGCCTCTGGTGGTCGTGGGCACTACCCAGTGCCGTTCCTGAGAGCCGCCGCTGGATTTGAACCGCCAAGCCTGCGGGCTGCAGTTCCGCACTCAACCACTTGCACCACCGGGGCTCAGCCCAAAAACATTTCTTAATGTTTATGTAAACTTTTGTTTTGTAAGCTAAGTATGTTCCTAAAAATTATTTTCACATTTTATAGAGACTTGCTTTTAAATTTTTCTATGTGATATTTGCATAAAAACTATGACAAGATTAAACTTTTGTAGCCAAACTCCTGAGGCACATTAATCAACCCAGTACCAAATTCAAAATTAGAAAAAGGGGGGAACTAGCTAAAGATGGGAAGGCTTGGACAAAATATGGATAGATGATTTTTGAATGTTATGCATTAGCTGTAAATTTTTAAAAACACCATTTCATGTGACTCATACTAGAGAAAAAAATAGAAAGTGTTCTTTAAAATGAAGCAGTAATGTACTACTTAAGTGAATGACTTAGTTCATATTCTATAGGGTAGTTTCTTCGTGAGAGTGTGCGTGCGTGAGTGCAGGCGTGCGTATAAAGCCCTGGTGGTGTAGCAGGTTACATGTTGGGCTGCTAGCTGCAAGGTCAGTGGTCCACACCCAGCAGGTGCACTGCAGGAACCAGATAAGACTTTCTGCTCTAGAAAAGATTTACAGAAATCCACGAGGGCAGGTCTATCCTGTCTCCGAGGATCACTGTGAATCCAGATTGACAGTTGTCAATATGTCAGTTGTCATACTACATTGAGGGGATTGCAGTGGACCAAACAAAATGTATATGAACTCTTGAATGTAAAACAGATGATCTGCTCTGTAAACTTACTGTTATCCCAATTCACATTAAACAATTTTTAAAAAGAATGTTTTAAAACATGATTAAGAGGGGCTGAGCCCCGGTGGCATAAGTGGTTGAGTGCGGGACTGTGGCTTGGCGGTTCAAATCCAGCGGTGGCTCTCAGGAGCAGCACTGGGTGGCGCCCACGACCACCAGAGGCAGTGATTCTCCCCTCCCCCCCCAAAAAACAAAACAAAACATGGTTAAGGTAGAAAAACAGATGAGTCAGTAAGTCTAGTTTATATTCAAGATGGGGGAGACTAAGTGCTACTTCCTGAAAGGATGCGTCGTAAGAAATGTGTGGCTATATCAAAACCATCAGATTATTGCTCTATTCTATTTGGGGTCACAGTCCTGGGCAGAGTGGGAGAGAAACTCAGTTATAAAAAGGACAGACTTCCTGGCCATCTTGAGAGGGTAGAACCCCTGAGACCAAGGTCCTCCATACCCTTCAAACCTGGAGTTGAACCCACTCCCTGAGATCATCTTTCAGCCAAACAAAAGGGAGGCTTATAGAGTGAACAAGCACACCTGTGATGAACGTGTGCCTCAGGACTATCAGCCGTGGTGTCATTAGGTGCCATGGCCTTGGCGCCAACCTCCAGTCACCCGAGGTACAATGCAATGATCCTACGTAGATACACCGCCCGGACCTGCACCACGATCTTTGTGTTCAAATTTTCATCTTTAATGAAATGACTTTGGGAAGAGCATACATTTCTATGACACCAACAGTACAGTGTGGGGAGTCTCAGGTAGAATTATATCCATTCTGTAATTAATAGGAACGCCAACCTTGCTAGCCATTCATTTTTGTCACATGGCAGACAAAATCAAGACAGCTACCATCAAACCAAAGAGACCCCCTCGCTCCAGACAAGGCAAATCCCAGGAGAGCGTTTGAGAACAGCTGGTGCTTCAGCGAAGGCTTTCTGCCACAACCAACGATGAGGCTGCCCAAGACAGTTCCGGTACCAGCACCAGCACCAGCCACTCCAACCGTGGCAGCACCTGCACCAATAAATTTGGCAGGATTATCCATTTCTCTGCTGCTTGCACTGGTCTGAAACTCCCTCCAGGTTAGTGGAGACACCCGCCTGAGCCCCACTAAACCCTGCTGAGCCCTCTCCAGTTCTAGCCCCTGATCGATAGTACACTGATGCAGAAATTGATCTGGATGCAGCTTGGATGAGAGCAGGGGTGCAGGTGAGCTGGGCGCAGGCGAACATGGGAGTCTTGGGTGACAGGCAAGACTTCCTTGCTTTCCCGTTGGCAGAGGTCGGAAGAGTAGGCATACCATCATATCTGTTTGAGCCCAGTGTTTGTTACCTGTCAGTTCATTCTGTCAAGGGTTTCCACTTTTTCACTCACCTCGACTTTACCAAGCAGGACGTCCTTCTCCAGGAACGGGTCCCTCCTGATGACCTGTCCAAGGAGATGGATATTCCAGGACAAGATGATCTAGGAAAAAGGTTATTGTGTTTGCAAGAAAGATGAAAATGCTAGATTGTAAAACCTAAGTAAGTTTGAAAAGACAAAGGATGGAGTAGAAAGGGGGAACTAATTTTAGGGATCTACATGTGACCTCCTCTCTGGGGTGCGGACAACGGGGGCGTGGGTGAGGTGACACATTGGACAGTGTATGATATGAGGAGGTAATAACAATTTGTAAATTACTAGGGGTTCCTAGGGGAGAGGGGAAGGAGAAATATCGGGAGCTGGAATTAAAAAAAAAAAAAAACTAGAGGAAAGGGGGAAAGTGGAGCTTATGCCAGGGGCTCAAATAGAAAATGTTTGGAAATGAATGTGGCAACATGTGTACAAATACGGTTAATACCAATGATGTATTGAATGTTATAAGAGCTGTAAGAGCCCCCAATAAAATCTATATTTAAAAAAAAAGACAAAAGCAAGAGGAAAGAGTGTTATCAGAAAATACTGGAGAACGGTGACATTGTTCATAAGTGTGCTGGAAAGATAGGAGGTCATAGCCAAGGTTTCAGGTGTTTGAGGAGAGACATTTTTTTTAAAAAGCAAGCAGAGGGCTGAGCCCCGGTGGCGTAGTGGCTGAGTGCAGGACTGCAGCCCCACTGGCTTGGCGCTTCAAATCCAGCAGCAGCTCTCGAGGAGCAAAGCTGGGCCTCCTACTCCCACCAGAGGGCAGTGATGTGCCCCCCCCAAAAGAAAACAAAACAAAAAAGCCAGTGGACTATCTGCTAAACCTTCTGACCCCGAGCTGCTTGTGACTTGAGGGGGATAAAAAGTAAGGTGGTTCTTTTAGGCAAGTGTCTCCCTGAAAGGGATGCTCAGGACTGCCAGATCTACGCATTGCTGTTAAGGTGGAGGAACAGTTCAAAGAAGAGGGTGAGGGGCTGAGCCCCGGTGGCGTAGTGGTTGTGCGCGGGACTGCGGCCCACTGGGATGGAGTACTGCGGCCCACTGGGATGGAGGTTCGATTCCAGCTCCACGGAGCAAAGGCTGGGCCTCCTACTCCCACCACCTGAGGGCAGTGATGCCCCCCCCAAAAAAAGAAGAAGAGGATGAGGCCACAAGGACACTTGCCGACGGCATATCTTGATGGCATAAGAGAGATTTTGAGGAGGGGAGCAAGGAATTTGGTTAAATTAAGGGTTGGACTTCCTGGTACAGGGATGAGAACCGATTGTTGTTATTGGGTGACTTGAGAAGTCTTTTTCCAGCCTTGATTGAGAGGTCTAGGAACACAAGGCATAATGGAGTTTGCTGGCCTGGGAGATGGGAAATGGGTTCCACTGTGTGTGTATATATATATACATATATATATGTATATATATACACACACACACACATATATATATTTTTTAAGGCATCACTGCCCTGGTGATGGGAGTAGGAGGCCCAGCCTTTGCTCCTGTGAGCGGGAATTGAACCTCCATCCCAGTGCACAACCACTACGCCACCAGCGCTCAGCCCATCCACTGTATATACATTTTGTACAGTTACCAGAGAGTGTCGGGGGTTGTAGAATGACCCCTTTCTGTTCAAAGTTTAGCATGGTGGCAACCTTGGTAGAGAGGAGTGACTCTTAATAAGTGAAATACAGTAACTGCTCTTAGCTTCATAACCACCTGAATGTTTAAATAGAGTAATACGTCTTTATGAGGCATATGCTTTGTATATGATTAATCATCCAATCCTTAAAAAGAGTATAATGTTGATTCCAAAGATTGAGTCCTGCGTAGAGAGCAGGAAATCCAGTGAGACAGAGATGAACCTCACCCTTTGCCTTATCAGGAGTGGAGAGGGTGGGTTCTTTATGATGGGTAATTTACAGTTGTGCAACAGCCCTGAGAGCCTTTCTCAGATA
>PVJH01034611.1:0-19593 GCA_004026705.1 Nesogale talazaci
TTCTGATCTCAGCTCCTCATTTCTTCCCTCCACCATCCACCCGCCCTCTCTCATGGACCCTTGATAAGTTATAGATTACTATTTTCATATCTTACAACATCCTCTATCACCCCTCACCCACTTTTCCATTGTTCTTCCCCCTGGGAGGGGGTATAGGTTGAGCCTTATGATTGATTCTCCCTTTCTCCCCCCACTCTCCTCTACTCCTGGTATCTCTACTCTCATTGTTGGCCCTGAGGTGTTTATCTATCCTGGACTCCCTGTGTTGCAGGCTCTTATCTGTAGCAGTGTGCATGTTCTGGTTTAATCCGATTTGTAAAGTAGAATTGAGGTCATAATAGTGGGGGAAAGGAAGCACCAAAGAACTAGAGGAAAGTCGTGTGTTTCATTGGTGCTATGGTGCACCCTGACTGGCTCATCTCTTCCCTGTGACCTCCTCTGTAAGTGGATGTCCAGTTGTCTACAGATGGGCATTGGCACTCCACTCTATGGTCCTCCATGCAATTCACATTGGGTATGATTTTGTTCTGGCCCTTAAATGCTTGATACCTGATATCTCATCCCATTGACATTTCATGTTCACACAGGCTGGTGTGCTTCTCCCATGTGGGTTTTGTTGCTTTTCAGCTAGATGGCTGCCTGTTTATCTTTAAGTTTTTAAGACCCCAGATGCTATATGTTTAAGGTTGTGGATGAACATTGGGCCTCAACTCAAGTACTCCCTCAGCACAAGAACAATTTGTTCTAATAATCCGGCATTCTGTGATCCTCACCTTCCTGACATGATCGCTCAAGACAAAATGGGTGCATAAGCAAATGTGGCAATGGAAGCTGATGGTGTCCAGCTATCATAAATTATAGTATCTGGGGTCTTAAAGACTTGAGAGGTGGGGGAGGGAGGGGGGCAAAATGAGGAGCTGTTATCAGAGGCTCAAGTGACAAGAGAATGCTTTGAAAATTATGATGGCAGCATAAGTGCAAATGTGCTTGATATACTGGATGAACATATGAATTGTGATATGAGCCACCAATAAAAGTAAGAAAAAAGTTTGTGCCTATTATTTCATTGATGCTTTTTATAATTCTATGATTTGTCTTTGATTCTTTTTGAGTTTGTTTTTTACACATTTTGAGGTATGGTCATGTTTCATCCTTTTGCAGGCATAGATCCAATTTTTCCAGCACCATATGTTGAAAAGGGCTTATCTTCTCAATTTTAATGTATTTTAATCCATTATCAAAAAGTAGATGTCTATATTGGACATTCCCTCACAGAAGGGTCACGAGAAAGGAATGAGTCAGCCAGGGTGGAGCATCACACTGACAGAACATATAATATTCTTCTAGTTACTTAATGTTTCCTCCCTCCTCCACTACCATGATCCCAGTTCTACCTTACAAATCTGGCTAGACCGTAGCACTGACACAGATAAGAGCTCTCAACACATGGAATTCAGGACAGATAAACTCCTCAGGAACAGTAATGGGAGTAATGATATGATGAGGGTAGGGGGAAGATGAGGGGAGGAGGAGGAGAAAAGGAGAACCTGCAATGATCGACATGTAACCACCCCCATCCCTCCCAGGGGGATGAACAACAGAAATATGGGTGATGGGAGACAGTGGACAGCATAAGTTATGAAAATAATAATAATTTATCATTTATAAGGGGTCCAAGAGGGTAGGGAGGGAGGGAAAAAAGAGGAGCTGAGACCAAGGGCTCAAGCAAAAAGAAAATGTTTTGAAAATGATGATGACAACAACTGTACAAATGTGCTTGACACAACTCATGTATGGTTTGTTATAAGAGCTGTAAGAGCCCTCAGTGAAATGATTTATTTAAAAAATGAAAGAAAAGAATAGCAAAATACGTAGCATAAAAATTAGATGTCTGTAGGTATTTGGTTGTATTTAATTGGGCTCCTAATTCTAATTCATTGGTCTTCAGATCAATCACTATATCAATACCAGGCTGTTTTGATTACCATGACTATCTAGTAAATTTTAAGGCCTGAGAGTGAAAAGTCTCCTACTTAAAAATATTAATAGCATTTTATTTATCCTGGGTTTTATTCCTTCCCATATAAAGTTGGTAATTAGTTATTCCCTTTCTTTGAAGGATTGTGGTGGGTTTTGGACTGGAGTTGGTTTGAATGTGTAATGTATGTTTGGAAATATCGACATTTTCACAATGCGTAATCTGCCTATCTGGGGACCTAATAGCTTGTTCTATTTGTGTAAGTTTCTTTATCTCCTCCCCCCCATAGTTTTATTGTGATATAATTCACATAATATATTTCTATGGTTCATTCATACTTGAAAAGAGTTGTACATCCATCATCGTATTCAGCTCTAGTGCATCCTCCCCGCCCTTGTAGTCATTGTTTGCTTCACTATTTCTCTCAACCTCCCTCAATCCAATATTTTCTCTATGCATCTTCCCCTGGTGTGCTTCATAAACTTCGACATATTAAAAAAGGGCAAAGACAGTGTATACAGAAGTAAAAATTAAATTTAAAAGAACGAAAAAACTGCCAGCAACATTAAAATACGCCAGAGAGAAAATCTCCTTTGAGACACGAGGAAAAATATAAAAGGGTAGATTCAGGGTTGGTCAAGAAGGAGATCAAATGACTAAATATCATACTGCAGTTACATTCACAATATAATCAAGTTTATGATGCTCTCTGTCTGATAATCAGCCTACATAAGCCCCTTGACTGTGATCAGAGGGTATCTGTGAGAGGCTTAATCCATGTGAGAGGCTTAATCCATGTAGGTAGTCTGTATAGATGGATTTGGGACTTCCACTTCATCTATAGCCATCTACAAGTTGCAATTTAAGCTCTGATAAATTCACAATTTAAATGCTGATACCTTTCTTCCTTACATATTTGGGTTATATTATTTCTTGCAGGTGTGTTTTATAGTTTTTCTTGTATAACTCTTGTTCTGGTGAGATTTATTCTTCAATATTTTTTCTTTTATTTTAAATGACATGATTCCTGAGACATCTTTTTCAGTATAATCATCCTTAATATACAAGAATTCAGCTGATTTCTGTGTGCAGTCTGCTATGCTGCCAAATTTCTCCATTAGCGTGAACAATTGCTGAATGGAATCTTTGGGATTTTCTTTATATGGAATTTGGTCCTCTGCAAAAAAGAAACTTTCTTGTCTTCTGTGCCTATATGGATACCTCTAATGCCATTTTGATTTTTCATGGCTCTAGATAAAACTTCCAGAACTATATGTCATTTTGATGTCTCATGGCTCTAGGTAAACTTTTCAGGGCTATATTTTAAAAAGTGGTGATAAAGGGCAGCCATATCTACTTTCCACTTGAAGAGGAAATGTTCTCAATAGCCTTCCATTAAGTGAGATGCAGACTATTAGTTTTGCATATATGACTTTTATGATGTTGGGAAACTTCCCTTCTATACCCATTTTATTGAATTTCTAAATCAGGAATGGATCTGGAATTCTATCAACTTCCTTTTCTGCAGCGATTGATATAATTGTATAGTTCTTGATTTTGCTTATGTGCTGAATTACATTGATTTTTAAAACAATATTAAAGCACCATTGCATATTTGGTATGAATCCCAGTTGATTGCAATGTATTATGTTTTTGATGCTTTGTTGAACTCTATTGGCTAGGATTTTATTTAAGATCTGGGCATCTACATTTATTAGAGCTATTTGCATGTTATTATCAATTCTGTTGATGTGTTTGCCCAGTTTAGACATCAAAGTTACAGTTGCTTTATAGAATGAATTTGATAGCATATTTCCCATTTATATATTGTAGGATAGTTTATATGAAATTGATATTAAGGCTATGCCTTCACTGCTCAGCCTGCTTGCCTCGGACCCAGGTGAAGAGCCCATCATGCCACACCCGCAGATTTGACCTGCCATAGTGAGGTCATCATGAGCTTTTTTCAAATCCTGTTGAAAAAGAAGGAAGTTATTCTTTTGGCCCTAATTATAACCGCTGCGGCGAGCGGAGCCTCATCTTTTATTGTCTTCGAAAATCTGATGTGATCACTGATAGAAAAAATAATCCAGAACTGTGGGAAACTCTGGACCCTTCTGTCCCGCAAAAGCTAATAATCATCCAACAATGGAAACCCACTGAAGAGCTGCAGAAGGCCTGAAAGGCCGCCAAGTGAGCAGCTACTGCCTCTGTCTGCTGAAGGGTCTCTGACTCCAAGGGAAACACTTCTGCATGAGCGAGATGATGGAAACCAGTGTTTTGCTACCAGTGCAGCAGGCAGGCTTCTGCTACATTTTTAGGGTGTTATCTACATTTTGGATTTTGAATAGGAAGTTCAAGGTAGTGTAGCAAGAACCGCATGGCCCGAAATGAAATTCCTGTGTTTTTTTTCTTGTTGTAAATTTTGCCTATTGAAATAGTTTTTGATGCTTGAGTGTTTTCCTTGAAATGTGTAAAGATTTTATATTGATTTTATATTTTATATTTTATATTGATAAAATACCATTTGTGCAAGAAAAAATTGATATCAAGTCTTCTCTAATTGTTGGATAGAATTCTGCAGTGAATTGATTTGGCTCAGGCTTCCCCCACCCAACATTTTATTGGCACCTAATTGCCGTCACATACAATTCAATAGTTCAAGCACATCAAAAAGAGTACAATCACTACCATAATCACTTTTAGAATTTTTCTTTGTTCTTTTTTAAAAAAATAAATCATTTTTATTTGGTGCTCATACAGCTCTTATAATAATCCACACATCAATAGTATCAAGCACATTTGTACATATGCTGCCAACATCATTTCTACAACTTTTTCTTTCTACTTGAGTCCTTGGTATCAGCTGTTCTTTTTCCTCTCCCTCCCCCACCTCACAACTTTCCACCCTTGTGAATCCTTCATAATTTATAAATTATTTAAAAAAAATTTTAGGCATCACTGCCCTCTGTATAAATCATTTTTATTTTCATATTTTTCACCATCTACTGTCTCCCTTCTCCCACATTTCTGTTGTTAATCCCCTGGGTGTGTGTGTGTCTGTGTGTCTGTGTTTGTGTGTGTTGTATGTCAATCATCACAATTGGTTCCCCTTTCTCCCTCTTCTCCTCCCACCTTCCCTTACCCTCATGGTATTGCTACTCATTATTGGTCCTAAGGGTTTATCTGTTTTGCATTTTGTTTTGAGAGATCTTATCTGTACCAGCGTATATACTTTGGTTTAGCCGGATTGTAAGGTAGACCTGGGGTCATGATAGTGGGAGAGGGGAGGAAGCAGTAAAGAACTAGAAGAATGTTGTGTGCTTCGGTGCTATACTGCACACTCTTGCTAACTTGTCCTGTTTTCATGATCCTTCTATGAGGAGATGTCCAATTGTCTACAGATGAGCTTTGGGTCTCCCTTCTGACTCCCATCATTCTTTTCAAACTGGTTGTTTGTTTTTGCTGTTTTGATACATGATACCTGAAGGTGAGCATCACAGAATGCCAGGTGTGTGTTTCCTTGGAGCAAAGTGCTCTTGCACTGAGGGAGGACTTGAGTAGAGGCCCAATGTTTGTGCGCTACCTTAATACTTAACCTATAAATATATGTACATAGACCTATATCCCTATCATTATATATTAATACATTTACATATGTAATATCTATATTTATATCTCTATAAATGTTTTTTGCCTTCTAGTTCTTTCCTCTATTTCCTTATTTCCTTTGACTTTCATCCTGTCCCATTATCATTTTCAACCTTCCTTCTGCTCTTTGTACTTTTTTTCAGCTCCACTGCACTTTATTTATTCTTTTTTTTTGGGGGGGGGCATCACTGCTCTCCGGTGGTGGGAGTAGGAGGCCCAGCCCCACTGCTGGAATTGAACCTCCGTCCCAGTGGGCCGCAGTCTCGCGTACAACTAGTACGCCACCGGGGCTCAGCCCTATTTATTCTTGTAATCATCTGAAATCAGTTTGCCATTTCCCCCCCCAACTGCCCCTGACATACCCACAAGGGACTATTAATCTAATTACTGTTTCTATAGCTTCACCAATTCTTGATTTAAAATACAGAAAAAACATTAAAAACAGAAAAACTAACAAGAATAAAAAAATAACAGATTTTAAAAACTTCAGTAGAAAAAAATTCAGAAAACATTACAATTTACAACAAATTTAAATGGATCATAAGGGAGATCAAATGATAGGGTGCTAAAGTTCAACCTAACTATATTCACAACAGCCCAGTTTCCAATGCATTCTGCATGGTCCATGGTCAGAGGGGGCCCACCAGGGGCTTAGTCTATGTATATTTCCCCTTCCCTTTTTTTTAAAATAATGAAACATCTTTAAAATGAGCCAAAAGGGAGATGAATTGATAAGATATTATGTCTGCCATAATTAACTTTGCAATGTTCTCTTTTTGACAATAGAGCTTTTCACCTTACTCAACTATGATCAGAGGGGATACACTGGACTTTTTATCTATGTGTGAACCCTGCAAATAGATTTTGGATTTCCACCATCATTTATAACTCTCTGCAAACTAAGTGTTCATGATTTATAATCTGATGCCATTCTCTTCTTAAAATATGGATTATATTATATACCATTCTTTGACTACAAATGTTGGTGTGCTTCTTCCATGTGGACTTAGTTGATACCTCAGTTAGATGACTGCTTATTTGAAGCCAAGTCTTTAAGGCCACAGACACAATTCTTTCTGATAGCCAGGCACCATCTAGTTTCTTCATGTCACTTTGTAATAGCAGTCATATCTTTAATGAGCACCAAGCAGAGCCATGTCATAGGAACTAATTGTTAGATTGAGTCTAGAATTAAGTGAGACCCCAAAATGCATTCATGCATCCACGGCTTTTATGTGGTTCACCTTAGAGACAACATTTTATGTTAGAGAACATTATCATTCATCCCCCCATGAGGCATCACTTCCACTGCCATCAAGTAAATGCTGACTCATAGAGACCCTATAGGGTACGGTAGAACTTCCCTTGTGAGTTTTCAAAGCTCCAGATCTTCACAGAAGTAGAATGCCTCATCCTTCCCCTGCAAAGCTGGCTAGTGGTTTCAAACTGCTGACCTTATGTTTACATAACAGCCCAATGTATAACCATTACCTATTGATTGTATCATTATTTAGCCAATGGCATAGAATTCAAAACACTGTTGAGAAAAAGAAAATATACAAGTATAGACCAGCATGAACCACAATGCATGAACTGTTGTTGATTTGTACAGGTTAAATTCTTAAGTGACTGGGCATTATCACACAAACAATGGAGGTTGATTGTAGGGCCAATCTTCACACAATATTCATTCACAATAGTGGAGTCACATTCACCAGATTGATACATGTTACACTGAAGCAAGTAGAACAGGAAAGCAATAAGTGTATTGCAGTGCTGAGCCACCATTCACTGATACCGTCAAGGTAAGAGGTTTGCACCAAAGTCCAACAATGGCCACAAGTTCTGTGCCTTCGGGTTTTTAGTTTATTTATTCGTTCGATCTATTTCTTCTCATGCTATAGGCTTGCTGAGATTTTGTATATTATTCTGATGTAATTTAGGTAAATTATATATTTCTAGAAATTTACTCATTCTAGTTTTTCAAATTTGTTGGAGTACAATCTTTCATAATATTGTGCGATTTAAAAAATCTCATTTGGGGGCTGAGCCCCGGTGGTGTAGTGGTTGTGCATGGGACTGCGACCCACTGGGACGGAGGTTCAATTCCAGCAGTGGGCTGGGCCTCCTACTCCCACCGCCGGAGAGCAGTGATGCCCCCCCCCCAAAAAAAAAATCTCATTTGGAAAAAAAATCACATTTGGTTCTGTTGCAATGTCATCTGATTATTGTAGTTTATGTGTTAAGATGTTTATTTTCACTCTTTCTGTCCTATTGATGTGTGCAATCATTGCTTTAAATTGCCCTTTGTGTACTCCTTTGGCCTTATCCAAAGATTTTGATATAAGGTATTTTTGTTCTCAGTTGTTTCAAGAAATCTTCTGAGTGTGTTCCTTATTTCTTTAATTATGCAGGGGTTCTCAGTAAAATGCTTGATTTCCATGCACTTGATTTTTGCTTTTTTAGTTGATGGTTCTGTATGTGACAATGTTTTACAGCATTATGATATAAAATAATGGTGTGCATTATCTGAATGTTTTTGAATGGATTGAGCCTTACTTTATAAGTCCAAATATCATTTATTCTTGATTAGCTACCATGCACACTAGAAAAGAAAGTGAAATGAATGTCTGTTGGGTGAAGTATTCTCTCTATCTATCTATGAGATCAAGTTGAGTCTGAGTTTTTTAGTCTTTCTTGATATAATTTCTAGCTGATTGGTCTTTAGATGTATTGAAGTCTAATAATAGATTATGATCTATGTATCTCTTAATACTGTAAGAATTTGATTAATCTATTTTGATGGTCTTTCATTTAGTGCACATATATTATTTATGGTTATGGTTTCTTGTTCAATCTTTCATAATTTTTTAGTGACCTTCTTTGTCTCTTATGTCATTAACTTTGATGTCTATTTTATCTGAGATTAATATTCCTATTGCAGCTTTCCTTCTATTTTTGCTCCTCTACTCCCACTGCTTTTTTCTTTCTTTTTTTGGCATCACTGCCCTCTGGTGATGGGAATAGGAGGCCCAGCCTTTGCGCCTGTGGAGCTACTGCTGGAATTGAACCTCCATCCCAGTGGGCCGCAGTCCCGCGCACAACCACTATGCTACCAGGGCTCTGCTTTTCTTTCTTTTTTAATAAATCACTTTATTGGGGGTTATTACAGCTCTTATAACAAACCATACATCAATTGTATCAAGCACTTTTGTACATATGCTGCCATCATAATTTTCAAGACATTTTCTTTCTACTTGTGCCCTTGGTATTGATTCCTCTTTTACTCTTCTTCACCCACCCACCTTTGTGATCCCTTGATAAGTTATTATCATTTTCATAACTTATGCCATCCACTGTCTTCCTTCACCCACACTTCTGTTGTCTTTCCCTTCGTGGTGGGGGTGAGTGTTACATGTCTACATCACTATCATTGTTACATGTCCCCTTTTCTTCACCTACTACCCCCATCTTCCCCTTCCTTTCATGGTATCACTGCTCCCACTATTGTTTCAGAGGGATTTTTCTGTCCTGGGTTCTGTATGTTGAGAGATCATATCTGTACCAGTGTGCAATCTCCAGTGTAGCCAGATTTGTAAGGGATATTTGGGGTCATGATAGTGGGGAGGAGGAAGCTTAAAGAACTAGAGGAATGTTGTGTACCAGCTTTCTTTGGAATGCTGCTAACTTGATACCCCCCATCCTTTGATTTTTTTTACTATATGTTTATATTTATACCTATGGTGTGTTTCTTGTAAGCAGCATATCAAAGGTTCATGATTTTAAAAAATCCATTCCTAGTCTTTGTCTTTTAATTGGTGAATTCAGCCCATTTACAGTCAGTGTTTTTATTGATAAATATGGTTTTCTTTTTATGGGTGGGTGGGTGGGTGGGCATCATTGCCTCTGGTGGTGGTGGGCGCTACCCAGTACTGCTCCCGAGAGCCGCCGCTGGATTTGAACTGCCAAGCCCGTGGGCCGCAGTCCCACAATCAACCACTTATGCCACCAGGGCTCTGCGCAATAAATATGGTTTTGTTGACATCGTTTTAAAATACATTTTAAATGATGTTACTGGTTTCAGCTTTCATGATGATTTTTTGTGTTTTGTTCCTTTTGTTTCTTGGGTATCTTCTAATTGCTTTAAAAATTTTTATTGCCTTGCTTATATGTTTTTTATCTTGCTTGTTTTATTAAAATTTTAATTTTTTTCTTTTTAGTTTTTTTTTTTGTGGTTTTCTTCTCAATTTCAAAAGTTTGTATTTTGTGAATGGTTCACTATCTTCTCCATTTAAATGTGTATTGTCTGAATTACTCCCTCTACTCTTATTTATTTATTTTAACTTCATATTGGAATGTTGTCTATGATTGACTGCCTGCTTTAATTTATTTAGTTCTTTTTCTCTTTGAGTATTGCTTAGGTAGAATGTTTTCTTCACAATAATCTCTTTTCTAATATTTTTAGGTTCCAGTCTGTTGATAGAGATTTTCTGTCCATAGAATTCCTTTCCATATATTTTGTAAAGGTGGTCATGTTTTTATAAATTTCTTAGTTTTTCTTATCTATTGATGTTTTTATCTCTCCCTCAGATTTTAGGGATAATTTTGCTGTATATAGGATTCTGGGTTGGCAGTTTTTCTTCTTTCAGAATTTTGAGTGTATTATTCTTGCCTGAATTACTTTGGTGCAACTTCTGAACTGGCTCTGAGCATTTGGCCTTTATATGTGCTCATTCATTTTTGCTGTGCTGCTTTCAGGATTATTTCCTTATGAGATGACTTCATTCTAGGGTTCATTTTATTTGGAGTTGTATGGACTCCAGCTATTCAGAAAATAATTTCTCATTTCTTCAAAGAAGATTTTTGGAATTTTGATAGTATTGTACTGGATTGGTAGATTGTGTGATGTAGTATTGACATGCTGGCAATATTAAGTCTTCCAATTAATGAGTGTGGAATGTGCTTCCATTTATTATTTAGATCTTTAAACTTTTCTTACAACTAAACTCTGCATTTTCCTTTGTACAAGTCTTTCATTTCCTTGGCTAACTTTATTCGTAAGTATTTTATCCTTCTAGATATTCTTATTGATTAATTTTATTAATTTTCTTTCCAGATTGTTTATTGCAAAGTTATAAAAATCCAACAGATTTTTGTATTGATCTTCATACTATCCACAGTAGACAAAAGGTGGAGGCAGTCTAAAAATCCCCCAGCATTTTAATGGGTAAATGGTGATATATATATATATATATACATATATATATATGAATTTTAATCAACCACAATGCAAAATTAAGTCTTGATTCATGCTATTTTGTGAATCATGAAAACATTGTACTTAGTAAAATGAGTCAATTATAAAAGGACAAATGGTATGTTATCCCACTTATATGAAATATCAAGAACAAGTAAACTCATTCCTTGTTACCAGGGGTAGAAAAGAAAGAAACAATGCTTAAGAGATGCCAAGTTTCTGTTAAGATGATTGGGAAAAAAGTTTAAATAAATAATTTTTATTGGGGGCTCATACAGCTCCCATCATGATCAATACATGCGCCAATTGTATGCATTCCACATTTGCACACCTGTTGCCATCGTCACCCCTGAAACATCCTTCCTCCACTTAGGCCCCCAGTACCAGCTCCCTATATTTCCCCTCCCACTCCCCTCCCCCATGAACCCTTAATAATTTACACATTGTTATTACTTTTTCATACTGTACTCTGTCTGATGTGTTCCTTCACCCACTTCCCTGCTGTCCGTACTCCAGAGAGGTCATATGTTGATTCCTACAATTGGTTCCCCCCTTTCACTCCACCCTCCCA
The DNA here is from genome assembly GCA_004026705.1 of Nesogale talazaci. Classification (NCBI taxonomy): domain Eukaryota; kingdom Metazoa; phylum Chordata; class Mammalia; order Afrosoricida; family Tenrecidae; genus Nesogale; species Nesogale talazaci. The sequence continues at coordinate 11,458 of PVJH01034611.1, forward strand.
GTGTCACCACACCCACCACTGGTCATGAAGGGATCATCTGTCCTGAATCCCCCATGTTTTCCACTCCAGTGTACATCCCCTGGTCTAGCTGGATTTGTCAGGTAGAACTGGCATCATGATAGTGGGTGTGAGGAAGCATTTGGGAACTAGAGGAAAGTTGCATACCTCATTGTTGCCACACTATACTTTGACAGGCTCCTCTCCTCCCTGCAACCCGTCTGTGACGGGGTGTCGCATCACCTATTGATGGGCTTTGGTTAGTTAATAGTGATGGTTGAATAACATGATAAACAAAATTAATGTCACTGAACTGTACATGGGAATTGTAGGAATTAAAAAAATGATTTATACTTATCTATTTACCAAACCAAACCAAACAAAAAATAACTTTCCCAAAATTGTTCATGTGTGAACATATGAACACCAACTAGGCATTCCGTGATATGAAATAATTATTGTTAAAACAAAAACTTAGTCTTCTAGTCTTTTTTGCATGTAAAAATCAGTTATATTACTTATATTCATAATGTTGGGCAACTATCACTTAATGCTTCCAATTGTTTTCTCATAACCCTTAACAGAAGTTTACGTTCTTTTTTAAGTTCTCTTAAGTTCTTTTCTTCTCCCACCTACTACGGGAAGCCACTAGTAAAATCTGCTGCATAAGTGTGTTAGATCAGGTTGACTAGAGAAACAAATTCAAAGAAAGACCTTTCTATCAAAGAATAATTGCATATTAAGAAAACATCCCAGTTAAGTCCAGATCAAGACCATAAGTTTGATATTAACCCATAAGTCTGATGCTAACTCATAAATGCCTCTGCAGACTCATGCAGCCACACACAATGATGCAGAATGCAAGATGATGGGAGGTCGGTGGGTGCAAAATCTTCGGGATCCAATGGTGTTGGAAGCATCTCAGCACTGGCATGGGTCTGCATGTGGCTCCTCCAGCTCTCTGAGTGTGCTGGAAGGTGAAGTGCTAGAGTGAGAAAGTTCCCAAAATCCTTGTGAGCATGAGAAAGTCATGTCCCCAAGGAGGTGTCATCAAGCTGTGACCTGATTGACAAGCTAAACCCTGCCCCTTCACTCTTAAAATACCTTCAAGTAGGCATGACATTATGTCTGTGACTACCACACTAAACATTTGCCTATTATAGGTATTTCCTTTAAGTGGGACCAGAAAATATTTTCTTTGTATGTCTTATTTATTTCAATCAGCATAATGCTTTCAAGATTCATTTAGGTCATAACATTCATCACTTTTTTCTGACTAAATAATGTTCCACTGTATGGACATAAGGTATTTTGTTTATTCATATATTGATGAAAATTTGAGTTATTTGTACTACTTACCTCCTTGAGGAGCTATCAAAATTTCCCACATTGGTGACAACATTTTACAAGTTTGCAGTGATAAATGAGGGTTTCAATTTCTCCTCATTCTTCTCACAGCACTGTGTTCTGTTTTTCTAATAATAGTTATCCTATGAGAGTGAAGTGGCTATTTATTTTGGTTTTGATTTATATTTCCCTTATGACTAATACCCCTGAACATCTTTTTGTGTGATTATTGGCTATATATATATATATATATATATATATATATATATATATATATATATCTTTTTTGGTCCAAATCTTTTATCCCGCTTTTGATAGGATTGCTTCTCAGATTTTTGTAGAGTTATAGAAGCTCTTAATATATTCTGAATATTAAAATATGGGAGATTAAACACATATAATGAGTGAGGAAGTGATGTGGGGGCTGCATTTGATCTCCTCCATAGGGAGGATATTACAACTCCACATTTTCCCAAGGATGATTCATATGAAAAAGAGACCAGGCATGCCTCATGGGAATCAAGTTACTAGCTTACCAGATTACCACAAATCAGGATCAGATAACATTAAGGAAATGATCATTTTGTCCTCAGATGTGCCTCTTCTCAGTTATGCTGGTAGGCATATCTCTTTCTGATAATCCATCTTTCTGGTCCTCAGCCTCTGAAAGCATGGCCCCCTGAACTTTGTCATGCTCAAGCAAGTGGCACAAAGTTTCTGTAGCATTGGTAGGTACCCTAAAGTTACCCCAAACTACATAGCATCCTGTCTAAAAGGACTCTGATTTATTTGTTCTGTGGCTATGGAGGCCTACTGTTCTGCCTCATGGTTCTGCCTCATCCGTGTGTGTGTGTGTGTGTGTATAAAATTGATCTACATGTCAGTTAATGTACTTTTCTCCCCCCTTCTACTTTTCAATGAATGTGGTGCATAGACTTTAAACGATTTTATTTTTCAGTTCATTTCCTCCCAAATTCTAACCAATGCTTATGGAAATTTCAGGTCTGTGAAAGAGGATAAGTGCAGAATAATGACACGGGTGGTGGAAAGCTTGAAGGTAGCATATCATCTGCTCTGAAACACTGGATCATTTCTTTTCTAAAATTCATATGTAGTCTGCAGCAGTAACATCTTGAATAGTTTCATTGAGGATGTTCGGATCTTCATTAATCTCTGTCCTATCTAACACTTAAAACTATTTAACCAGAGGGTTCATATGGTATTCTTGAATGAAAGCAAAGTGATTGGAATGACAGTTCCAGAGGTCTTGGATAAAAAGAATGAAAAGAAATTATTTGGTAGCTATGTAAACATGTAATTGAGGTCATGAGAATCGATACATCATTGAAAAAGAAGAGAAAGCTGAAAATTAAACTTTAGGATAGTACCCACAGCTATTTAGCCAGAGAGAGAGAGAGAGAGAGAGAGAGAGAGAGAGAGAGCAATTGAGATAAGTGAACAAAGCAAACAATAGAACACAGAAAGTCAAGAAAACTGCAATGCTATTTTGCAAGCCTTCTTGACTGAGGTTAAATGGGTAATTGCAGCATTACAGCTTCCTCTAAGCACCAATTACAAGAAAGTCAGTTTGCCCAAAGCACTTAAATTGCTTCTTGCTTTGAATTTTTAAAGGACAGTAGCAAACTTTTAATAGACTTAATGGTTGATTGTATCTGAAATGTCTGAAAGTTCACTGTGTGAGATGAATGGATCTCCATTAGGCAGGTAGTAGAAGCACTGGGTAATGTGATGAAAGCATACTCAATATCAGATCTATGAAAAAATTTCAGCAAGCAGAAGTTCTGCTGCAAGCTTCCAATAGCATGTTTACCTATCCCCCCAGCAGAGTGTCCAAAGAATACATATTTGGTATGATATTAAAAAACACCACAATGTTTAAACAAATTTCAAGTAAACTTACCTGCTCTCCAAATTTCTCAGGTTGCTTTTTGCACTGAAGTGTATGATCAAAGAGAATTTCATAACATTTTTATCAGTATTTCTCCACTTGTTACTGAGCATTGTTATATACCTCAGTGAAAAAGGAATGTAAGTCTGTCACCCCAAAGTATATGAAAATATTTTCATTTTCAATTGCCAGCAGAAATTGAGTGCACTGCACTTGAGCTTATTTTTCTGTCCAATAATATTCCAGGTTACTCTTATTTATATTATCATGAACCTACAAAAGCATCATGGTCTCAAGCTTCAAAAAATGTGACAAGACTTGGCAGTGTTTAATTCTTTTGTACATAGTGTAAGTATGAGTCTAAATTGACCTAAAATGTATCTAAGGGGAACTACGTATAGGAATACATATGGTATAATATTTAAATGATTGCTACTTTTGAAATTATAATGTTATTGTTGTGCTACTAGTTGTTATCAAGTCAGTCTCTAATAATGACAATCTTGTGTATTAAAGAGGGAAACAAAGAAAAAAATTATACATCTCCATGATCTTTGTGATATTTGAGCCCATTGCTGAGATAATTGTGCAACTTCATCTTCTTGAGCATTTTCCTCAATTTTATTCACCAACTATGTTATTTATGAGACATGACATGCTATTTTAGCAAAAACCTTTTCTAATGACTTATCTAAAGTAAGCAAGATTCCTACTATTCTTGCTTCTAAGAAACACATTAATTGTATTTATTTTAAAACTGTGTACATTAGTTGTATGTAAATACTGATTTACTTTTTCTTCTGGAAGATCATGGCATATTCAATATTCTTCACCAACCCACAATTCAAATTCATCTTTTTAAAAAAAAATCATTTTATTGGGGGTTCATATAACTCTCATCACAATCCATACATCCATACATTGTATGTCAAGCAAATTGTACATTTTCCCTCATCATTCTCAAAACATTTACTTTCTACCTAACCCTTGGTATCGGCTCCTCATTTTCCCCTCTCTCCCACTCCCCTCCCTCATGAATCCTTTGCAATTTATAAATTATTAGTATTTTGTCATTTTTTGTATTTTTTTCATTTTCCAGGTTTTTTTTTGCCTTGTTTGAGGCACAACACAATGAGAAGTAATATCTTGATGAGAAGTTATCTTCCCCAGTGGTTGGGAGTTAGTTTCAGAGATGATGAATCATGGACAAGACAAGATGGCAGCATCCAAGAAGCTGGAGGAGCTGGCAGAAAGAACACACGGCTTTGCCCTGATGGAGCCAGACCTCTGAAGCTGGGGCGGCCACATGGAGACCTCTGCCAGCGATGAGTTGCTTCTGCTGTTGATGGACCCTGAGCCGGAAGTGAGGAGCCATGTGGAGACCCCTGCCAGGGCCAGGATTCTGCACCCAATGACCTGTGACTTCGTGAGTCGGAAGGAGATTTTATAGACTGATTTGGGACATATGGGTTAATATCAGACTTATGACTTTGAACTGGACTGGGCTCAATGTCCTGTTCCTCTTGTATATAAACCTTTTCCTTGTATCTATATGCGTGTCTATGAAATTTGTTCCTCTAGTCTACCCAGACTAACACAGTTGTACCATCAAATTGACCTGATTTTTGTTGTAGCTGTTTGTTTGATTCCTCTAAGTTCTTTGTACCTGAATGATTTATGCTTTACCCATGCGTTTAGTCATTTGATCTTAACCAGAGATAGTCTTTTGTTAGACTTAATTTATGTATAACTTCCTCGGAGATATTTCCTTGTCCACTCACAGCAATATAAGGCTATGGTGTTTTACCATAATAATATAGCTAGTAAATATTTAGCTCTACTTCTTATCAAACATATTAAAATAAAATATTATGGTTGATTTAATTACTGTTTTCACAGAAGAATTTTGTCTCCTAAAATCTAATTGTGAAAGCAACCCCAAAGTTCCAAATCTCAAGACCGATTAAATAAATTCTGGCACACTGTGCCATGTTTTTCAAAAAAAAAAAAAGGCAAGGGCTAGCAAACTGGATTAGACAACGAACTCCAGCATTCTATTGCCTTAAAGAGACATATCTGAAACTCACAGACCAAAATAGACTGAGAGTCAAAGGATGGCAACAAAAATTTACCAAGCAAATGACGATAATAAAAACAAAATAAAGCTAGAGGTGACAATATTAATCTAGTACAAAATAGACCTCAAGATGCATGACATAATGAGAAATAAGAATAAATATTACACAATGCTCAAGGGCCAAGAACCCATAAACATACTAAATACATATGCGCCTGATAAGAGACCTTGAAATTTATCAACTAAATTATGAAAGATATGAAAAAAGCAATCACCAGATCACCAATTATAGTAGGTGATTTTAATATGCCACTCTCAAAAAAAGATAGATCAACAAGTAAGGAACTCAATAAAGAAACTGAAGACCTGAACAACACATTCAAACAACTTGACCTGATAGACATTTTCAGAGCCCTCCAACCAACATAAAATAAAATAGACATTCTTCTCCAATGCACCATCTTTGACCATAGTGACATGAAGTTGGAAATAACAATAGAAAAGACAGAAAAAACAAACACCTGGAGACTTAATAATACACTTCTTAAAAGCCAATAGGTATGAACCCCAAATAGAGAGGAAATTAAGACGTTCCTAGAAACCAAGACATTCTTAGAACAATAATACAACATACCCAAACCTATGAGACAACAGCAAAGGCAGTTTTAAGAGGTCACATTATTGCAATAAATGCATACATGAAAAAAGAGACATATGGTCAGTACCTTAACTCAGCACCTTCATCAGCAAGAACAGAGCTAACAACATAAACCTTCTATCAGCAAATGAAATTAATAAGAATCAGAGAAGAGGTAAATGAGCTGGAAAGCAAAACAATGGAAAGAATAAACAGAGCAAAAAGTTGGTTCTTTGAAAGGATCAACCAAATTGATAAACCGATAGCAAACTTAATGAAGGGAAAGAGGGAGCAGACATTGATATGTAGAATTAGGGATGAAATGGGGAATGTTACAACAGACCTCAGTGAAATAGAAAAGATTAATTATGTAGTACTATGAAAGACTGTATTCCAACAAATTCAACAATTTGGAGGACTTGGAAAAATACTTGGAAAATCACCCTCTCTCCAGATTAACACACATGGACATTAAGAGCTTGAACAGACCTGTAGCAAAAGAAGAAATAGACAAGGTCATCAAGAAACTCCCAACAACAAAAATGCCTGATCTAGAGTGCTTCCTTGGAATATTCTACCAACTATTCAGAGAAGAGTTGACACCGATTCTACTGACTCTTCCAGAACATAGAAAGGGATAGCAAACTCTCAAACTCATTCTATGAAGCCAACATAACCATGATATCCAAACTGTGCAAAGACCTCACAAGGATAGAAAATTACACACAAATACCTCACATGAAAATAGCAAAAATTCTCAACAAAATCCTGGCCAATATAATCCAACAGCATATAAAAAATAATGCATCTTGACCAAATGGTTTAACGTCTGAAAAAAAACAATTAATGTAATATACCACATCAACAAGAAAAAGGACAAGAAATAATAAATAAGAGACAGATAATGAACAGATGTTTGTTCCCTCATTTTCATTGCAGCACAGTTCACAAGAGCATGAAGCTGGAAACAGCTTAAATTCCCATCAACGGAAGAGTGGATAAGGAAACTTGTACAAAATGTGTTTGATACCATCAATTTATAGATTGTTATAAGAACTTGTAATATTTCACAATAAAATGATTCATATATAAAAAGAAACTCTGGTACATAGCATGGAATACTATGCACCCCTACAAATCAGCAATGAAACCACGAAACACCTCAACTAGTGGAGGGATTTGGAAGACATTATGCCACGTGAAGTTAGTCAAGTACAAAAAGACAAATACTATATGAGTCCACTATGATAGGAAACAAGCTCAAACTTGCATGACATCCAGTTTTCTGGTGCAAGACCAGACAGACTGGTGAAGACCTGGACCTGTGCCAATGAACGACACATCATTTGCTCCAAGTCATTTGGATGGAGGGCACCTCACACCAGCTGGGATCAAATGGTTGATCTTAGGAGTGCTTGTCATGCTCCAGAGCCTGCATAGGTGAGACCTCAACTGGGAACTCCACTGGACTAACTGGAATCTACCCCAGACACACTTATAAGCTGGAAAACACAAGGTGTTTGAGGTAGAAGACAGGTTCATCAAGAGCTTTTTATTGCTCGTTGGCGAACAAAGTTTTGGTACATCAACGCCCTGTCTGCGGTATTAAGACATGTATTATCCTTACAACCCTATGACGGCTAGTCTGCTATATTCTGCTTATGGTTATTCAAATTAAGGTGTATCTCAGGGGTGGTGCATCACCATTGGGGATCACCTTGAAACTGTGTTATTTGTTACCTTATTGTTCAATAAGTGAAACCAAGGGTTGTTGACCTACAGGGGACATCACTATAGCAGGGTTTGGGGGAATGAAGATAGAGAGGGATGGGGGAAGTAAGAAGGACATGATGCCACAAAAACAAGGAAGGAAAAGTATGTTTTGGAAAGCATGGGCGGTTATGGAAGACATAATCGATTATTTTTGACATGATTGAATTGTGGAATGATATGACATATGTATTGACTCCCAAGTTACAGGAAATTTTAAAAAAGGCGATAGGTCTCAGAATGGGTTTGGGGATTACACTAAATTCTAGCTCCAACTTAAGAATAATTAGTTCTTTTTTTTTAACAGCTATCACATTGTAGTTTTTATTTAGTTTAACATTCTGTTTATATTCATCACTGCTTTGAAACTATGGTCATTTGTTAATATAATTTTATTGG
>PVJH01034612.1:0-10815 GCA_004026705.1 Nesogale talazaci
CCCCCTTTTCAGGGGGGAAAGGGGGGAAGGGGACTCGGTGCCACCCTGACAATGAAAAAGGTTTGCACTGTAGTCCATCACTCCAAGATCAAGTGTAGGCATCTGCTTTTGCAGCCCTCCACCCCGCCACTGGCAGACCAGCCTGCGCCCCCGCCCCCCCCCCAAGGCCTACTTTGGGGAGCACTTGTCGAAGATCTTCTCATCGACGTGTATGCCCTCCATCCTGCCTTCTGCCTGGCCCGCTCTCCACTAGGTCAAGGTCTCTCTCCACTTCTGCCCACATGACAGGCGTGCTCTAACAAGGCTAAAGTCGAACGTGAACACCATGGATCTCGAGCCCCGCCCCCAATCCAGTCAATTCTGACTCAGAAGCCCAGCATGCAGCTTTCAAGGGACACACAGGGACAGACAGCCTCTTCCTTCTCCCTGGGAGCCTCCGGGGGGTGGCAAAGTGCCTTCCACGCGGCCTCCATGCAGCGTGCAGGCCCATGTGTGCCCAACAGAGCGGTCAGGAGCTGCAGAGCCCAAAGCGCTTCCAAACTGCCCCTAACAGGCTCCCCAGCAGATGACCCTTCTGGTGGGGGGAGACCATGGAAGCTACTTGTTTTTCCCTCTCCTCTGCTGTAAAGTGAGGGGAAAGGCCGGCCGAAGCAGGCACAGTGGTGCGTGTGGGGAAAGACCGCAGCCGGGAGGGAAGAGGACTGGCAGGTTAGCAGCCCGGCCTCTATAGCCAGAGTTGCCGGTCTACGGGCAGGTGTGGGGGCCCTGCAGTGCCCGGGCATTCGTCCCCATCCGCCCCATTCTGGGATGATCATCGCCAGCACTCCACAGCCCAGGTGGCAGCTTGGCAAAGGCACAGCTGCTGGATTCATCCAGGGCTGGGACCTTGCCAGCCGGGTCTGATGAAAGGAATGGGGAGGGGGGTGAGGGAGACTGGGCTTATTGGCAGGCGTGGCCCCCAAACGAGACCGGCCATGCCGTTGAAAACAAGAACAGGGCGCCCCCTTTCTTCCCATAAAGAACCCTCGCTCATTGAATTTTAAACTCAATTTTTGCAAGATAATTTTTGATAAGACGCTTCTCAGTATGCAGTATCTGCATCCTGTCCCCGGCACTGTGGTCACCTGGGAAGGAGTACTTGTGTTCTAAGTGAGGCAGACACTGGGGACGGTCATGTAAAGGACAGGTTGCAGTGACCTCTCCTAAGGGGTTCCCATGACCGGGACTTTGAAGGGCATCTCAAACTGAGAAGCAATTAGATTTGGTCTTGGTGAATTCGACACACAGGTTACATCAGTATTAGGGAGTGTTTTTTACCTCTTTAAATGAATATTGAAAACCCCATCAATGCCCAGCAATTCCCACCCAGCCAGACTCCGGAGGACAGAACAGAACTGCCCGCCCAAGGTTTTTAGGCCTGCAGATCTTTACAGACTGCCTCCACCACACCCCACACCCCCATGCCCCATGGAGCACCTGGTGAGTTAAAAAAGCAGCCTTGATCTAAATCTCCGAGCCTGTGATCTTGTGCTCCCCACCCCTGCGTTTTAGGACTCAGCTATTTCCGTTTGAAATCGTGCGCTGCTGTTGATGCCCAGCGCCGCTCTGTCTGCTCAGGCTCCTGGCAGCCCCAGCACGGGGGGCGGGAACACTGCCTGCTCCTGCCCCTTCCCCACCCCCGTTGCTACCTTCAAGCCCCTGGGCTGCAGCCGCTGGGGCAGCCCGCCTTGCTCAAGCTCCTGGTCTGTTCCATCCCGGCGTCACCACGCCACACAGAAGGAGCCTTTGGGACCTTCTGGGCTCAATTTGTCAAGGCCGGGCCGATGACGCTGGCTTCCTAGCCGCGCTGCGAAACTCAGACTCAAATCACCACGAACCCCAAACACATAGGACTCAGACTCCTAACCTAAGCAGCCTGCTAAGACAGACTGCAGTTGCTCCAGTGGGTTTCCAAGGGTGCAAATCTTTAGAGGAGCAGACAGCCTCGTCTTTCTCCCTAGGAGCAGGTGGTAGGTTTGAACTTCCGACCTTGCGGTTAGCAGCTCACGGTGTAACCTGCCAGCCGACCAACTAGAGCAGTGGTTCCCAAACTTATTTGGCCTACCGCCCCCTTTCCAGAAAAAATATTACTTAGCACCCCCTGGACCCCAGGTATTAATTTTTTAAAAATTTTAATAGCAATTAAACAGAAAGATAAACAGTATGTCAAAATTAATTTGGGGCAAGTCAAATTATAACGATCTTTTCATACTCATTGTTTAAAAATAAAAAACTATAGATATATTTTATAATTAAATATAGTAAGATAGTTTCTAATAGTTTGAACTGTTAATTTTTTTTGAAATATTTTTGTAAAAAATTAAAATAAATACTAATGAAATAAATAAACATGATATTATTAGTTGTAAAGCACATATAATTATTGCAAAATAAATAATACCAATTATAGTCGCACTATTTGTTAGTTAACTTTAACTTGTCACACTATCACAGCAATCTAACTTAGAGATATATTACGCGTAATAATTACGGGAAATCTCCTGATTCATAGCGTGCTCCAAAATCTGCTGGTAGTACTGCCAGTAGCCAGTACTGCTGCTGACGTTCCAGGCTTGGGCATTGCATCGACCAATGGCCCGAGTGGCAGGTGCCCGCAGCAATGCTCGTGGTGCTCACGTGTTCTGGAACGGCAGTTCAGGGGCGCCACATGAACAGCAGCAGTGCGCGATTGCACAGACCTCAGTGCAAGTGAGGGAGCATGCGGGCAGCGAGCCAACGTCCAGTACGTTGTTCAAAGAAAAATGAAGCGTTATGAGCGGAACACATAAATCAATTTTTCTAAATCTTCTTTCCTTTATCCTTTCACCACCCCTTACAGTTATTCATCGCCCCCAAATGCACCTGTGGCCATCACCGTCCTCCTGGATCGCTGCAGCATCCAGCAGGGGGTGGTGGCGCCCACTTAGGGGATCACTGAACTAGAACAAACTCCCTGCTATTGTCTCATTAGCTGGGCTGCTAACTGCGAGGTCAGCAGTTTGAAACCATCAGCCGTCCTCCTGGAGAAAGAGGAGACGTTCACCCCAGTAGACTCACAGTCTCAGAAGCCCACGGGGCAGTTCTCCCCTGTCCTAGACACTATGCCGCCAGGCTTCCTTAATCACCACAAGCCAGCCTAAAGTCTTTTCTGGCCTGTTCCCGTTAACGGGGGCCCGGCGTTCTCTCCTCCTCCGACAGAGTCAGGCCCTGTCTGCAACCACATGACACTCAATACCCAAGCCTGCTTGCCGCTGCACAACCCCACGCCCGGAAGCTCTTGACCTTCTCCTCCCTTAGTGGGCCCACCGCCACCACTCCCCCGCTGGCCTCCGGCAGCCAAGCTCAAGTTTCCTTCAACACCGCGTGGCTTCGCTTTCAAACCCCACCTTCAGTTTCCGTGTTCCAGCGGAGTATTTCTGCCTTCCTCTGCCTGCGCATCTTCACCGACCCCGCGTGACCTTGTGGTGCCTACAGCTAACGTTCTGCCTCCTTCATCCCATCTCCCCGACGGTATGGACTTACCCTGCACTGGGGAAAAGGACAGAAACAACAGCAGTAGATGGAAACACAGGGCGGCCTGTGTTTCTGCGTACCACAAACACTGCCCGCTGTGGCAGTCTAACCCGTCGATGCCGTCCTCTTCATCCCCGGGCCTCTACTTCTCTGGGCACGGGTCTCCCCAAAGTGCGTGAGAGGAAGTTTCACCCCGCTGGCTTCTAAAGAGCATTCTGGCTGTCCATCTCCCAAGGCAGACATGTTTGTATCTCGGGCAGTCTAGGCCTGGTACATTCAACCTCTGGTGAGAACACCCCTCGCTCTCCACTGCCCAGTTCTCACAGGCCTAAGAGGCGCTTGAAAATACCATGGCTCGGGCCAGGTAGACCCAAGTCCCCCAAGTGACATCGTTGCTTTGAGGACACTTTGAAGATGCCTTTTGCCGCAAGTGTGCCCGGCGCTGTGAGTCGTGCTCCCATGGGCATTGATTCTGGAGCCAAGTGACACGAATGAGTTCCTTGCCAGCTTCCCTCTCTTCTCAGCGGCTCGCGCTGTCACTCGTGCAGGTCTGTTTGTGAGCGTTCTGTGTCCCGACATGGAGGTGTGATGCAGCCTAAGGGCTGTAGTCTTTGATTCTCCTCACTAAGTGCTTCAGGCTCTCCTCCTTGTCAGCAAAGTGATGTCATCCCTCTTGCCTGATGACAGCAACGCGTCTTGGTCCAAGCCTGGCGCTGTATTCTTCTTCGCAGAGCCCCGCTTCTTGGATTACGTGCTCAACACCCAGGCTAAGTCAGTGAGGTGAAAGGAGTCAGCCCTTGCACACATCTTGCCTGGTTCTAAACCACCCGGTGATCCCCGTGTTCTGTTTAAAAGACCGCCGGCTGGCCTGTGGGCAGATGCCGCTTGAGCACAGTTAAATGCGCTGGAATTCCCATTCTTCACAATTTTACAGACAGTGTATTATGATCCATGGAGGTAACCTTCTTTTAGTATTCTTTGCTGTTAGCCACGAGTCATCCGAAATTAGCATCGACGCCCCGCACTCCAAGTCCTCTCCTTTCCTGGAAGATATTTGTGTTGCCCTTCTCTGGCAGGTTTCCACCTTACATAAGTTCCAGCTTTCACAGATAATTAGCATCACATCGCTAAACTTCCCTCAGTTCTCTCTCTCTCTCTCCCCAATATACTGCTTAACCAGTTTCTGGTGAGCTGTGTCCCAGCCGATAGAACAGAGCTCCTCCACACCAGTTGTACATTAGAATTACCTGGGGACTCGCCCTAGCAATTCTGATGTAATTGGTCTGGAGATTCAGCTGGGCATTGAGATTTTTGAACGCTCCCTGGTGGCTTTAATGTGCCTTCAAGGCTGGGAGCCACAACATGAGAATAAGTTGCCGATTCTCTCTCCAGCATTACCATTCGTCTTTTCCCTATCAGCATCATCCACTTCTTGTCTGCCTACCTAAGCCCTCCTTGTTCTTTGGAGACCCAACTCCAACTTCCCTGGAATCTTTCTTTCTCCCTAAACCCTTCTCCTGGAGCACATAGCTTGTCTACCACTTCTGCATATCGGGCAGTTCTGCGCATGATGCGCGTGAAAGTTGGACATTGCGTAAGGAAGACCGAGGAAGAATTGAGGTGCTTGGTTTGAGGGCAAGACTATTGACAGTACCAAGGACAAGCTAAAAAGTAAAAGTACCAACTGAGCTGTGTTGCAAGGAGTCCATCCAGAATGTTCCTTAGAGGCAAGAATGGCAAAGCTGCTTCTTACATACTTTGGACATGGGGTCAGGAGAGAGTGGTCCCTGGCGAAGGACAGCTTGCTCAGGAAAGTGGAGGACAGTGAAACAGGAGAAGGTCCCCAAGGAGATGGACTGACACAGTGATGGCAGCAATGGGCTCACGCACAGGAATAATAATGCCGTGTCTCATTCTGCTGCGCGGAGGTTTGCTATGGGTCAAAACTGACCCGATGGTACCTAATGACAGCGATCCTTCTTCTCCGTTTGTGTGTTTATCCTGTCTCTGCCACAAGATTCTAGAGTGTAGGGGGACAGAGAGCGGTTTCAATACCTCATTGTAGAGTCTTCCAAGCTTCACTCGATGTTCAATACTGTGTGACGTTTGTTGTGTCTTCTGGACAGCGTCTCACTGTCCCCACCAGAAAAGAAGCACACTTGCCTGTGCGACCATGAGGGGTTGAGACATTCAGGTATCAGGCTTCAAAGAGCAAAAATCACAATCAATTGATTCCCGATACGATCGCCGAAGACCAATGGATACAGAAGCAAACAGTGGAAGAAATGGATGGTGCCCAGCTACCAAATGATGAAGTGTCTGGCGTCTCAAAGACTTGAAGATAATCGAGTCACCGTTCAGTGCAGAAGCAGCCAAGCCCACATGGAAGAAGCACACCAGCCTATGTGATCAAGAGGGGCTGAAGGGAGCAGGTATCGAGCATCAAAGAACAAGAATCACATCATTACAAGCGAGGGGGAGAGTGGGGTGGGGACCTAAGGCCCACTGGTGGGTAATTGGACTCCATTTTACAGGGGAGTCGTGGGGAGGAGACAGGACAGCCAAAGTGCAGTGAGGCAGTGATGAAGCATACAACTTTCCTCTGGTTCCTGAAGGCTTTCTCCCCCCAACTACCATGGTCCCAACTCTTCCTTACAAATCCAGCTGGACTGGAGAAGGTACACTGGTAGAGATGGGAACTGGAGATATGGGGAACCCAGGACAGATGAGCCCCTTGGGGCCAGTGGTGAGACTGGAGTTACCGGATGGGTGGAGGGGAGGTGGGGTAGAGAGATGGAGCCAACTACCAGGATCTACACATCACCTCCGACATGGAGGACAGACATGGGAGGAGTGGGCAGGGGCAGAGGTCGAGCAGTGTAAGATGTGACAGAACAATAATAACTTATAAAGTATTGAGGGTTGGTGGGGGAGGGGCAGCAGGGACAGGGGAAAGGATGGGAAGCTGATATCAAGGGCTCAAGCGCAAAAGCGGATATTTGGAGAATGATAACAGCAACAGACGTGCAAAGGTGCTTGGCACAGTATATGTATTTATGTATTGTGAAAAAGGATATACGAGCCCCCAATAAAATGATTTTTAATTAAAAAAAAAGAAAAGCCCCCAAAAATCTCTCTGTCCTTGCTATGGCAACAGCAATCCTAGCCCCTTCAAAGTCTTGTCTTACGTGTACAGAACGCTGTGCTGGAGCTCCTGGATACAGAGGGAGAGAGGGGGAACAGAACTCAAGATCTTGAAGGACGCTGGCTTGCTGACAGCGCAGACTGGTGCACAACCCCCAAGGCCTTGGTCACCCTTACCTGTGGCTCAATTTCCAGCCAAATGATAGACCAATCAGGAGCATTATCACACTATTGACACACTAGTGTCACACACTAGAATAATCGGTCGTTGGGGACTAAGGGGCCAGCATTTGAGCAGAAGGAGGAATGGATGCACACCGGAAACACAAGAAGGAGGTGGCATAGACCCTGCGGCACGGAGCAGACTGCTATGATGGAATCAGATGGAACACTGATCATCTGCTCTGTAAGCATGCACAGCATAACAGCTTGAAAAAAAAGTCCATGACTTCTCTTGAGATAAGCAAGACCAAACCAGACTCACTGCCATGGAGTGAGTGTCAACTCACGGCGATCCGAGAGGACAGGGTAGACCTGCCCCCGTGGGTTTTCAAGACTGACCCTGCCCCCCGTCCCTCGCAGTAAGCAAGACGTACACATCAAAAACCACTTGGATAAACCCCACTTATTCCTAGATGGCCCGGAACTGTACGACACTGTCTACCTCATTCTTTGTCTTCCCTTGTTCCCTTTCTCCCTCCCTGCTTGCTTTCTTGCGTCACCTGTCAGCACTGCATTTGCACACCTTTTACCTCCCTCTCTGCCTGTGTGTCTACCTGCAGGTTCATGTTTGTTATTTCGGATCAGGAAGAATTGTGTCTAAGAGCATTTATCTTCGTTGCCTATGACTTGTGGGCATCTCTTCTTCCCTCTCTTTAGGCATTGTATGTTGATCACTCTGCTCTTACATGTTACCTTTCCTTCCACCCAAATTAACGTGCCTCTCCTATCTAGTTAGTGATTTCTCTCTCCTTTGCTCTCCCATCCCTGGCAACCTCAAGATGTTTTTTATTTTTTTCCCCTTTGTGTATAGCTGTCCTCAACTTCTTATAAGTTGACTTTCACAATATTTGTCCTTTTGTGATGGGATTATTTCAGCCAGCGTTTAATGCCTGTGGTAGTTACATCATCGGGTGTCAATTTGGGACTTGAGAGGATTCGGAGTGAAGGGGTAGAGTCTAGGCTGTCAATCAGGTCATAGCCAAGGAGGCCTCTGTGTGGGTGTGGGCTTCTCTTGAGGGTTCTAGGAAATTCTGTATTTCCTCCTTTGAAGCAGAAGACACTTCTATCTCTCTGCTCACTCCCTTAGAAACTCTTTACTGACAAGACTCCCTCCCTTGGAGACGCTACTGACAAGGCAAATGACACTACACTGATAGACCCCCTTGCCCTGGGAAGTGGAGAAGCCACGTGGAGACCCCCGCCCGTGATGAGAGGCTTACACCGCCACTGAATCCAAAGGCTTTCTGCCCACTGGCCTGTGATCTTCCTGCAGTCGGCATCATTGCATGTGTTTCACGAGTCTGAAGAGGACTTTATAGATTGGTATCGGATGTGTGGACTAATATGAGACTTACGGGCTTTGATTGGACGTCTGTACAATTGCCCTTTATGTAAAACTCTTTCTTCGACACCTATGAGTTTCTGTGGATTGGTTTCTCTAGTACCCAGACTCACACAATGTCCCCCAGATTCATTCAGGCCATAAAGTATTTTGCAGATTCTTCCTTATTCTGTCCTATATAGTTGTCCACTGTGTGTATATTCTCTCATTCATCGATGCGTCCATTAACCGGCACCTAGGTTGTTTCTAGAGGCATGAGGACAGTGGTTACTTACTGGGCTTCTAGTGGCAAGGCTAGCAGTTCAAAACCACCAGGCCACTCCCCGGGGAAAACGTGAGGCTTTCTGCTCCTGCAGAGTTCCTGTCTTGGAGACTCACCAGGGAAGTTCTGCCCTGTCCTAAGAGCTGTTATGAGTCAGCAGCCCCTTGACGGCAGGGAGCGTGTTTTCTCCAGGCTGTTTCTGTTTCTTGGCAACTGTGAATAAAGCTGACTTGAACATGGTGGTGCGTATATCTTCCCACGTCTAGGCTCTTATTTCTTTAGGATCTATGTCTAGTGATGGGGTTGGTGCATCCAATGATAGATATTTTAAGTCTTTCCTTTCCTTTTTAGCTTTTTACTGTGGATGAAGTGAAAATTCAGAAAACAGGTGATCTGTTTTACAGTTAAGGGTTCATACATGCTTTGTTTCAGCTCATCCATTACAGTCCTCTTAAGGTACAATCACATCCAATTTCCTGTGTTTCTTGTGTCTGTTCCTTCTCTTTTCCTAACCCTTTTATCTTTGTCCTTGTACTCTTTTGTTCTTAAATGGTCTCAGGTCTTTCTAACTTGGTGGTGGAGTTTAAGGTGGATCCAGACCTTAAGGGCGACCAAAGGACTCTTGCAAGTCCGACCAGTCATGACCCACCCAGTAGGCCTGGTCTCTCATGACGTGGAGTTCTGGCCCACATCCTTCTCCTACTCTCTGCAGGGCCTTCTAATGTGATCCTTTAAAGAGCAGTTGGTCATGGTAACCAGACACCATCTAGCTCTTCTGATCTCAGGGTTGTAGCGGATGCTGCTTGTGTGGTCCGTTAGTTCACTGGGTTCCTTGTTTCCATGGGTCTTTACATGGTCATCACTCTTCCTCCCTCCAGATGGAGAGAGACCAGTAGTTGTACCTTAAATGACTGCTCATCAGTTTGTTTGTTTTTAATTTTGTTTTGTTTTGTGTTTTGGGGGGCATCACTGCCCTCTGATGGGAGTGGGAGGCCCAGCCTTGCTCCTGGAGAGCTGCTGCTGGATTTGAACCGCCAACCCGGTGGGCCGCAGTTCCGCGCACAACCGCTATGCCACCGGGGCTCAGCCCTGCTCATGAGTTTTAAGACCCCCGTTTAGGTCAAATATCAGCTGTCCCTAGGTGGGTGGGTTTCCTTTGGTTCGCAGTTCTGTTCCAGTGGTCTATGTGTCTGTCATTAAATCAGTACCGGCCTGTTTTGGGTGCCGTAGTAGATTTTAAGATTGGGAAGTTTGACCTCCTATATTGTTGTTGCTCTTCAACAGTGCTTAGCTGCTCTGGGGGCCTCTCATCTGTTGTTTATTTCTTGATTCTCTCAGCGGTGCACACCACTTCTCCAACTTATATGCTCACCTCCTAGTCTCTTATTCCCAGCCCAGCTCATTGTCATCTCTCCCAGACATGACATCAATCATCCTAAAAATGTGCTCAACTGAGATAAAAAGGATCATAAAACATTATGGAAAAATTTCACTCTAAAAATTTTGAAAAGTAATGGCAAATTTCTGAAAACAGGTTACATACTCAAATTAACATCAGCAGAGGTTGGCATTGAAACAAAAAGAAAACACTGAAAGAAGACATTGAAAATGTCATAAGAAGAAAACTCACAACAACAGTAAAAGCTGGGGTCCAGATGGCTTCACTGGAAAGTTCCATCAAGCATTCAGAGAAGAGTTGACATCATTTCTACTCAAATTATTCCAGAGTATGAAAAAAGGAATAAAAGCTTCCAAATTCTATGAAGTCAATATAATCTTGTTCCAATGCCAAGCAAAGATACCATAAAAAGAAAATTATAGACTATTATCCCTTAGCAAGAGAAACAAAAATTCTCCCCCCAAATTATAGCCAACAGAATCCAACAAAATATATATATAAAAAAATTTCACAATCAAGTAGGATTCATATCAAGGATGCAAGAATGGTTTAACATCAGAACACCACTCAGTGTAATCCACCACATTAAAGACAAGGGGAATCACATGATGATGTCAATCAATGCAAACTAGAGCTTTTTGGTAAAACCCACCTTCCTTTCCTGATACAAACTCAGAGAAAAGTAGGAATCGAAGGGAAATTCCTCAACACAATTTAGGGCATATTTACAAAACCAACAATTCAGCATTATTCTCAACAGAAAGAGATTGAAAACAGTCCCTTTAAGAACTCGAAAGAGACAAAGATGCATATGATCCATGACTTTTATTAAACAGTGTACTGGAAATCCAAGCCAGAGTCATAAGTCAAGAGAAGGAAATAAAATAATACCTA
>PVJH01034613.1:0-20436 GCA_004026705.1 Nesogale talazaci
AAAGAAAATGCACCTAATTGTTATCTTGGTATCTGGTGATAGTGATAGTCTTCTTTTCTGTGTTATAAATTTTCTTAGTTGTGTTGTTTTGGTCATTGAAGACAGGCGACACGCGGGGATAATTCTTTTCCAGCTTGTTGAGGGAACCAGCTCTCCTAGTTCTCACAGTCCAAAATGTTGCCAGTTAGTGGCTTGCTTGTGAAGTTCATCCTGCAGAGCAGGATGCAGGTGGGCAGGCAAAACAGGGTTTAGAGGTAGGCTGGCCCCCTAGAGTGTTATTCGAGTCTTTAAAAAGCTTATTCACTTTACACATGTTTACATATCAAGTTAAGTTCCCCATTTGACAGTTTCTACATGACGTTTTCTGTCACATTCGTTATATTTATCACAATATGTCAGCACCATCTTTAATCATACTCCGTTTGTTTCCAGCACTCTAGTTTCCCTGCCTGGTTATCGTTCTGTCTCTCTTTTTTGAGGGAGATACACCCGAGAATCCCTTCCTGTCTGTAAGCATCTGGGGGAGTCAGACCCCCTGGTTCACGTGATCTGGGGGGACAGGCACAGTCTCTCTCATCAGAGCATGCCACTGGAGTGTACACTTTCAGAGCCCTGCTTTTAAGTCATCGTTAACTGTTGGCACGTAGAGACCCATAGAAGTGTCTTAGATGGGTAGATGTTAAGAACCCAGATGTTCCTCACTTTATGAAACTCTCTGGGAACTATGTTGGGCCAGTTGGCAGAGTCGTCCCATGAGACTGTGGCCTCTCCTTTTTACATGGTCTATTGTATGAGTTTCCAATCCCCGGGATATGACTAATGTAAACATACTTCACTTGTGACTAGTACTTTTGTCCGATCACCTTTGCTTTAGGATGTGCACGTTTTTCAGTTTTGATATTGATCGCCTGCCCCTGGTTTGTAGTTTCTCTTCCCTCTCCCTCCGTGTGAGATAGGGAAGAGATTCCTCTGTGATTGCACTGGCCTCCCACTTTCCAGCATTTTGAACTGGCCTTTTGCTGTTGACTGCAGTGGTTTATCTTACCTACCTTGGACATGGCTTTTACCTCCAGCAGGCTCTGGTGTGAAGACCCTTGGGTCTTACAAACTTGTGAGGCTGCCCCCTTTTTGAAACTATGTTGGTCTTTATGTGTACATACTTGCTTGCGTCTGTCTACGCAGGCATGTGTGTATGTAGAGATGTGCTCACCAGTGTTCATCTTATTAGCAACAGCCTTTGCTCTCCCACCCCTGCCCCCTCGATCCTAGAGCGTAAACTGCAGGCAGCCGTCTCACCTCCAGCTCCCCTTGCCATGCTCCTGGCTACTGGCCAGGATCCCAGTGTGTCCACGAGGAACAACCTCACTCTGGGACATGTTAGAGCAGCAGTCTCAACCTGGGGGGTCATGACCCCTTTGGGGTGGAAGGACCCGTTCACAGAGGTCGCCCAGTTCATAACTGTAGCAAAAATGACAGTGATGAAGTAGCAACAAAAATAATTTTATGGTTGGAAGTCACCACAACACGAGGAACTGCATTAAAGGATCGCATGCGCGCACGCAGCATTAGGAAGGTTGAGAACCCTGCATTAGAGGAAGCGCAGGTCTCCTTGGCCCCTTGTCAGAGGGCTTGCAGAGAGGTTTGGTAGCTCTTGCACACCCTGGTCTGTTTCCAAGAAAAAGCAAAACAATTCTGGCCTTTATGTGGTGGTTTGTCATTCCGCTGCAAGGATGAGAGTGAAGTTGTGGGTCAACTCTTGGTTTCTCTACAGACCCCTCATATCTAATGGTTTGCATAGCCTTCTCTACACCTTGCAAAACTAGACATGCTCAATAATAATTAGTAGTATTTGTTAAGCACCGAGTTTATTCCAAGCCATGAGTTAGGTGCTTTCCAAACACTGTTAGGTCTCTTAGCACCCCTGTTGTTGTTGTTGTCGTTGTTGTTAGGTATCTCTGAGTCAGTTTTGAACCATAGTGCGGCATGTAGAACACCACGAGACGTGGTCCCACACCTTCCTCCCAGTTCTTATGTTTGAACTTGGTATTGTAACTGTCAGTCCGTCTCTTTTGCTCACCTTTTTCTTTGCCAAGCTCGATGCCCTTTCCCTGGGACTGGTCTCTCCTGACCTCATGTCTTAGGTACATGAAGCAGAGTCTTGCCATCCAGACCTCTTAGGAGTCCTCTCCAAGTAATGGCACCCTGTTAGGTATGTTAACAAGTTTTATAGGTGAGAAACAATCGGGAAGATTTAAGGGACTTGCCTAGATGCCACAACGAAGGTTGCCGTTGTGGCGCTCAACTCTATCTGTCCAGCCCTAAAGCTGGAAAGGTTGAACATAAGGCTCTCTTGGACATGACTAGATAAGGCCTTCCCTTCCCCCCGCCCCCCTTGCAATTTATCTGGTTGGTAGAAATGGAGCCATGTCTTAAGGCTAGATTTTAAAAAAGTCTTAACATTTAGCCAGCTCTCAAACTCCATAGAAGAAACTCAAATTTTCCCAAGTGGCAGATCCATTTACTGGTATCACAATGGTTTGATGGCACACAACAACCATGAAATGAACAGACGAGGTTTAAATGTATAAAATGTCATATGGGGACGGAAACGATATTTTGGTATTTGACCTAATGCAAGACGTGTGAAACCATCTGTGACTCTCCAGGTGGAGTTTGTGGCTTTCTCATTTGTTTATTTGACATTTTATACTTAACCTCTAAAAACTATGCTGTATTGACTAATTTTCATCTTTCATTTGGCTAGTAGTCTTAACAGCTTTTTTTTTTTTTTTTGTCTTAACTGCGTTTACTAACTCTAGGGTCTGGCATGAGTAGACAGTGTGTGGTGGGTCGTCGAGTGAGTGGTGTTTGTTCCCAGAAACTGTGCGACAACCTCTTTGTCCCTTGTGTCTTGTAGCTCTTTGTCGTGGATGTCGAGACAAGGCAGATCACCAAGATTCCCATTCTGAAGGACCGCGAGCCGGGAGGGGTGACCCAGCAGGGCTGTGGTATTCATGCCATCGAGCTGAACCCCTCCAGGACTCTGTTAGCCACGGGAGGAGACAACCCCAACAGTCTTGCCATCTACCGACTGCCGACACTGGATCCTGTGTGCGTGGGAGATGTAAGTGTTTCCCGTAGTTTACAGAGCGGGCCTTAGTCTCAGCATCAGGCCTCTGCTCACAGGCTCTACTGCAAAGGGGTGGTATCCTTTCGATTTCTCCAGACTTTAGAGGCGTGGGGCAAGGTGAAAGGATGCAAATATCAGATTAGAAGCTAGATTTCCTCTCTGGAGTACCAGGTGTGTTGAGAGAGGCTATGCTTGATAAAGGAGCCAGGGACAGTGGGTCGGTAGGTGTCCAGAGAGTGGTAAGTGCCTCGGGCGGAAGTAAAGCAGCTTAAGGGGAGGGGAGAGAGGGAGTCCTGGTGAAGAATGCTCTGGTACTATATGGGAAGAGGATTAGGGAAGACTGCATTACTAAAATGACGTTCTGGGCTGAGCCCCAGTGGCATAAGTGGTTGAGTGTGGAACTGCAGCCCACAGGCTTGGCAGTTCAAAACCAGCGGCTGGGGAGCGCCCACGACCACCAGAGGCAGTGATGCCCACAAAACGAAAAAAAAAAAAAAAGTAAAAAAATAAATAAAATGAGGTTCTGGCATTGATGCAGAGGGACTAATGAGCAGCAGAGGAACTGGTATAGCCATAGTGCTAGGGGCCCAGGGTGGGAGTGGGCCGTCCGCTTGGAATGGAGGTTGACACTTGCGTCTAGACCCCCCAATCAGACACGCCCAGGAGTAGAGAAGTTCCAGAGCCTGTGCGTCCACTGGGCATGCTCAGAGGGGTGTCAATTTCATCCCAGCGTATAGTTCCTCGGGGGGGGGGGGGGGGGTAGCCAACAAACTCAGGGACAGGGAACACGGGATCTGAAATCCACAACTCGGAGGCCGTAGAATGCCTGCCTGATGAGGTTTGATCAAGGGTAGTCGAGAGGAATTGCTGAGCGCTGAATGAAAGTCGAACATGATAGCAGGATAGGGAGACCATAAAAGGAAACAGAGGAAGAATCAGGATGCAAAAGACATTTATAGAGGAAAACATGTAGGTTTGTATATATGTAAATGTATTAATAGATATTAATAGGGATATAGGTCTGTGTACATATTTTTATGTTAAGTATTTAGGTAGCAGACAGACCTTAGGCCTCCAGTCAAGCTCTCCCTGAACGCAAGAACTCTTTGTTCTAATATCTGGACATGCTCACCTTCCGGACCTGATCACTGAAGACAAAGGGTACATAAGGAAATGTAGTGAAGAAAGCTGATGGTGCCCGGCTATTACAAGATATAGCAATAAATAAATAAATAAATAATTTAAAAAAAGATACAGCATCTGTGGTCTTGAAGTTAAACAAGCAGATATCTAGCAGGGAAGTAACATAGCCCACCAGCCCGTGTGATCCCAAGCTGTTGAAGAGATCAGGTATCAACATCAGAAGAGGCAAGCAACCAACCATATTAATGCAAAAGAGGAGGGTTGGCGTGGAGACCCAGGGCTCATCTGTAGACAATTGAACATCCATTTCACACAGGGTCACAGGAAGGAATGAGTCAAGAGTCAACCAGGGTACAGTATAACACTGATCGAACACACAAAAGTCCTCTAGTTCTTTAATGGTCATGTGTATCTTTCTGCACCACCATGCCCCAACCTCACCCCACTATCATGACCCAGTTCTGTCTTACAAATCTGACAGACCAGGGCATGTACATTGGAATAAGAGCCCTTGACACTGGAATCTAGGCTAGATAAACCCCTCAGGAACAGTAATGAGAGTAGCGATACTGTGAGGGTGGGGAGAGAAAGTGGGACCTGATTGCAATGATCAGGAGTGGGGGCGAACAACAGAAACATGGGTGAAGGAAAGACCATAGACCGTGTAAAGAAAATAACAGTAAGGGAGGGAAAAAAATAAGCTGATATCAAGGGCTCTAGTAGAAAGGAAATGCTTTGTAAACAATGGCAACATATGCACAAATGTGCTTGACCCAATTACTGTATGGATTGTTAATAAGAGCTGTAAGAGCCCCCAGTAAAATGATTTTTAAAAGACAAGCTACAAATTAAGTGGCCGTGCCGTATGGGTTGAGATACCAGAGTTTTAATTTTTAGAGATTTTCAGTCAGACTTTTAATCTATATTTCACTAATTTACTTTTTTTCCCTTTACCTATCACTCTCCCTTCCCAAGGATGGACACAAGGACTGGATCTTTTCCATTGCGTGGATCAGCGACACGATGGCAGTGTCTGGTAAATGTGCCTTTTTGTAGGGAGCCTTGCTGTAAGGGAGCAGCAGTATGATTGATGGTACGATTGATAACCCGGAAAGAAAAATCCCCAGGGTCCAGAAGAACGTGTTTTGAATCTGAATTCTTTCTGTGACTTAACATGTGACCGTGGATGAGTCATTTGCCCTCTGTCTTAACTTCCTCCTCTGGAGAGTGGAGCTCCATTATTCATATGCTGTCTTGTTCCAACATGCACGCATGGGAGCCTCGTGGGGCTTCATTCAATAATGGTTGTGAAAATCTTTGGGGAAGATTGATATGCTCTCCATAGTAAGAGCAGTTACGATTTTTTTTTTTTTTTCAGTTATCATTTCTTGCACCACGGCGTAACTTAAATTTCTTGGTGATAAAAGCCGAACAGGATTGGGTGAATTTCTCAGTGTTAAACCTGCCAGGAAAAAAAATGTGGGGGCTGAGCCCCGGTGGTGTGGTTGAGTACAGGACTGCAGCCCACTGGGCTGGTGGTTCAAATCCAACAGCAGCTCTCCAGAAGCAAGGCTGGGCCTCCCACTCCCACCAGAGGGCAGTGATGCTTAAAATAAAAATAAAAACATGGATAAATGAGTTCACTGAAGATAACCTTAGTGTATGGGCTGTACTGCAAACTCACCTGTAGCAGATAGAAGCACCTGACGTTTTCTCTTGGTCTTCAGACTGAAAGGCTCTAGTGTGAAAAGCAATCACTGCTAACCATATAATTCTCCCAGTGTGCTCTCTTTAGAGTTTCAGATACACATGATAAACCCTTCTCTTGGAATTCTAATTCCCGTGTCTTGGTTGAATCATCCCCTTATAGTGTGTCTCTAGGATTCATACTGTTTCATGTTTTGGGGCTAGGTAGGCTGCCTGACTGAGCTTTAGCATATCTAAGGATGATGAATCAGCAGCTAAATTCAGAAAGTCCATCTTGGTGTCTAGGGACATGGAGATGTAGACATTTCTGACATCTGTGGTCTCCTTGCTCTGCAGGCTCACGCGATGGTTCCATGGGACTTTGGGAGGTGACCGATGATGTGTTGACCAAAAGTGATGCATTGCAGAATGTGTCCCGGGTCCCTGTGTATGCCCACATAACTCACAAGGCCTTAAAGGACATCCCCAAGGAGGACACAAACCCCGACAATTGCAAGGTCCGGGCTCTGGCCTTCAATAACAAGAATAAGGTAGGCACTTATTAAATGATCCCTGAAACTTGTGCTTCAACTTCTTGCCTTCGATCTTGAAAGATGTATTTCCGTTTCCCAACCCATATTAGTGCTTGCTGCATGCATAGCTTCATTCTTTACCACAAAGCATCTCTTGTAGAGCGAGGGGATGTTGGTGAGAAATTACCTGAGGCTGTGAAACCCACCCTTTAGCCCAGAGACAGGAATCATCCAGTCTGGGGACCGTATCAAGTCTATACAATCATCCATACAAGCTAGCACCACACAGCTCACCAAGGAGAAACGGTTCCAGCCATCACATTAGGGTGCGTTATTGAATTGTTTGACCAAAGATAGCAGGCTAATTTTTAAGTTGATCGTTTCATTTGGCCCACAAATGTTATAAATATCCAAATAGCCCTTAGCAGAAAAAACTTTTCCACCCCCAAATTAAACCGTAGGTCCCCAAACTTATTAGGCCTTTGTCCCTTTACTGGAAAAAATTACTCTGCAACACCCTCAACGGTGAAAAACTTCTGTACTATAGCTGATGAACTGAGATGCAGTGTAGGTACCTGTTTTTGCAGCCCTCTTGGGTCCTTCTAGACCCCGCCCCTGCCAGAAGCGGAATCACTGGAAACACTACTCTAAACTGATCTCTGGGTATTTCCCTGCACAATCTGTATTTGTACATCAGTAGCAATGTTTCGGATTAAAACGGATTTAATAGCTAACCTCACGGGACTGAGCCCCGGTGGCATAGTGGTTGTGTGCGGGACTGCGGCCCACTGGGACGGAGGTTCAATTCCAACAGTGGGGCTGGGCCTCCTACTCCCACCGCCGGAGAGCAGTGATGCCCAAAAAATAAATAAATAAATAAATAATAACTAACCTCAGTCTCAGAAACCCTAAGGAGTCGTCGTGCTCTCAGAGGCTCAATCTGAATGAGAATCCACTCGAGGGTAATAGGCATGGAATGGAAAAGTGCATGGCTAGAATCCTGTTGGGAATGTGTTGTCCTTAATGCTAATACAGCAGGAATTGGTATCTGGTGTGTCTTGGGACAATCTCTTGATCTAGAGTAAGTTGAATAAACACGCAAATCTAGTCAGAAATGCCAAGTCACACAAGACTGTCCTTGAGAATGAGGACCTTCCTCAGGAGTCAGCAGTGAAAGACAGCTCCCCAGTGCTGCACCCCGGATTTGGATTGCTAGCCTCCCGAGCTGTGGGAAAACATTTCTGTGTGTTCAAGCCACCACCTATCCCAGCAGAACGCCCATGTTCTTTGGGGAGGACACAAAGAACTAAAGGAGGAAACACTGTGTCTCCTGACATTTCACTGTCAGGAGACAGACCAACAGAGCTATATCTGTTGACCTCCCAGGAAAAAGAACCATCCCTGGGATCAGTCAGAAGAAGCAAAGGAAATCCAGTGGCGTCAGTCCCAAAGGATGGGGCTGCACTGTGGGGGTTAAAGGGTAGGACTATGATCTCTTAGAGTCACCCTCTAAGTGGACTTGGAAAATGGAACTGAAGGCCAAGGAGCCTCCACCCTGAATCCAGAGGGAACAGTCAACACCCGGAGTCTGGAGGCCAGGCCATAGCCTAGATGGCTTAAATCACTCTGCTGGATGTTTTACTTGTATGGTGTCAGTCATCCTGTCTTCCCCTCCATCTTCTCCCTTTTACCGTGGAAATGTCTTTCTTCTGCCTCTTCCACCATAGTATTTTAGAATTAGATAATTTGCAGAAATGATGAGCTGATATCAAGGGCTCAAGCAATGCATTGAAAATGATGATGATATCAAGGACTCAGAAAATGCTTTGAAAATGATGATGGCAACATCTGTACAATTTGCTGACAGAATGGGTGAATGTGTGGGTTGTGAGAAGAGATGTAATCGCCCACAATAAAAGTATTTTCAGGGCCTGAGCCCCGGTGACATAGTGGTTGAGTGTGGGACTGTGGCCCACTGGGCTGGCAGTTCAAATCCAGCAGCAGCTCTCCAAGAGCAAGACTGGGCTACCTACTCCCACCAGAGGGCAGTGATACTCTCCCCTCCACCCCCCCACCCCCCAAAAGTATTTTCAGTTAAAAAAGATAATTTTCACCCTCAATCTCACTGGTCCAATTGTATGATATGTGGTTTAGGTACTAATAAAAATGTAAAATAAATCTCACAGACCCACAGTTCAAGGTGAATTTTGACTCTCGAGTTTTGAACAGTTTTTCTTAGGGTCCATCAAGTCAGGGAGATTTAGCCCCCACCGGGAGAACTGCATTCTAGGACTGGAAGTTAAAGAATACTGCCTTGTGATGACCACCTGAGTCCACTAGATAGTGGATGTGGAGAAGGTACACTAGTGAAGAGACTGGCTGAGTTTGGACCTGTTCCTGTAGCTCCCATTGACCTGACCTACCAAGGCTTGGGCCGAGAAAGAGAAGGGATTGGCTGTGTGCTGCTCTGACATGCAGGGTGTGTGAGGAGTCCCCAAGCGTACAGCTAGTGCCCTTTGACCTAGCCAATGGTGGGTAGGGATGAACTTACATGATAAATGAAAAGAAGTGAAAAGAAAGATGGTGGACACCAAGACCTGGTATAGATTGCTGCAGAATATTATGGCTGACTCTCAACAAGGCTTTGTTTACAGATGAAGATGTTCAAAGTTCAACCAAAACTGAAAGAAATTTTAGACTTGGAATAGATTTAAGCTTTTGGAGTGATAGGATGGGGTGATTTCCATGTGGCAAAGACATGAATTTTAAGGGTACCAAAGTTGGATTATCATGGATTGAGCTGAAGCCCTCCAAAAATATATATGTCAACTTGGCAGGTCCATGATTCTCGATCATTTGACAATTGTAAAATGATGTAGTTTGGTAGTTAACCTAATGATGTAAGTTTCTTCATCCCGTATTGTAAATTCTATAAAGTATTAGGGTGGGGTGGGGCTTCATATGCACTCTGAAGTATCACCTTCCTGAAGGCACGCCCCGTGGGAGTCAGCTTTTATGTGACGAGAGAGGGAGGGCCTTCAGTAGGTAGACCTCGATGCTACCCAGAGAAAGAACCAGAAGTGGATGTGGGTCCCAACCTGAGAAACTATTGGGCCCAGGGGAAGCTTGACAGCAAGATACATGTTGAAAGCACACCAGGGCCTTTCCCCACAGTTGACAGAGAGGAGCCAACACCCAGAATTCATCTTCTAGCTTCGTGAACTATGAGAGAACACATTCTGTCTGTGAAAGCTCCTTTAGCAGCTGCACTAGGTAAAGAAGACACAAGGAAACCTACATCATTGCTAGGTCTTGAATTTGGTTTCTGTTGTTTTTTCCTCAGGAAGCAATCTCAAAGCTGTCTAGCTGCATGGCATCCGGATACTGCGATTGCCCGTTGCTTTCCCCACTGCCGGGAGAGCAGTGAGGACCAGGGAGAGCTCAGCTTCCCCTGGTGGATACTGGGCAGGAATTGCTACCTGTCGGACTAAATCCGGGCTTTCTCATTGCTCTTGTAGGAGTTGGGAGCAGTCTCTCTGGATGGCTACTTTCACCTGTGGAAAGCTGAAAATACCCTGTCCAAGGTGTGATTGATGGGCCTGAGAAACTTTACCTGATCACTCTGTGTGGTTAAAATACTCCACTTTTCCTTGACCTTTCTTGTTGTCTGAAACCCCGTTTCTCCGAAGGGAATAGAAATCTCTGTCCCAGTCTGATGGACCTTTCTTAAAAGGAAAACGCCTGTAAAATGATGCGTAGGGGTGATTCCTTCACGTGGACAAGGCTGTCTATGAGGCTGTTTGAGCCAGTTGGCTTTCGGGCCCCAGAAATGACTGACTGCTCACCATGCTGTGTGGGTGGAAACACCTAAGTATAATAACCACTGGCAATTGAAGGTCAACTAAATGAAGATAGACTCTCTTTGAAGTTAACCATATAAGTTCATACAAAAGGACTTAATTTACAGTGTTTTGCATCAGCATTTTTGCAGAGAGTCAAACATATACATGAGTCTTGCCCTCTTTTTTGTCCCGAGACCTTTGCTTCTTACTACTTCTGTTAGAGGCCCTTAGGAGAAAGCGGGCAGGGTCCAAACACTGCCGACTCTTGTGTCCCAGCCCCTGCCTCCGGTGGGAATAGGCCTCCCTGAGGGTTTTCCGGATGACAAGGAGCCAAGCTTCAGGTCTCCTGAGGTTTCCTGGGTGAGTCAGTGGTAGGAGTGTGCTTTCCCGAGGCCAGGGTTTCAGTGAGGAGGTTGGTGGCTCTTTCCAAGAGAATAGGCGTCAGTGCCCCGAGGTTAATCCCGGAAGCAACCTGTAGCCTTGGCCACTTCCCTCTCCCTCTGATTACTCAGCCACAGATTTCTGTCTCCTAACCTATCATCCCCCCCCTCCCCCCCCCGCGCTGTACTTGGAGCACTTGCCCCTCTCTTCAGCACCGAGGGGTGGAGCGGGGTGGTGTTGACTGAGTCGGGGCTCTTGCGTGGCTCGGTGTGAGGGAGACCCTCAGGTGGGAGTCTGGGAGCACTGCCCCCCCCTCTGAGGCTTGTTCTCTGTCCTCTCTTCGCAGCTTCTCTCCACCAAGCTGCCGTACTGCCGTGAGAATGTCTGTCTGGCCTATGGCAACGAGTGGTCAGTGTATGCAGTGGGCTCCCAAGCACACGTCTCCTTCTTGGATCCACGGCAGCCGTCTTACAACGTCAAGTCCGTCTGCTCCAGGGAGCGAGGCAGCGGTGAGAGTGCGGAGGGCTTGTGGCCGCAGGTGTCCGTGTTGGGGAAGCCAGCACGCTGTGTGTGGAACACGGGGGGTGCTGGCGCAAACCTGCAAATGACCTCGGTTTCAGAACGCCAAAGGAAATGTGTGGCCCCAGAAACCGGCCGTCCAACAATGAATGGTTTCCAGGCTCCCTCACAGAGCTTGCATCCTTGTCTTAGAGTTTTCAGTGGGGCCCTCCCCGAACTAAAACTCGTGTTGTTGGGGTGTGGGAAGGGGTTCCTGTGATTGTACTGATGCCTTCTAGGATATTTGACATGACAGAGTATTCTGCAACTGGGGGCAGCATGTCGAATGTCAGACCTCAGTGAAGACGAACAGGTGTGCGGTTTAGTCCTGGCTGGTGGATGACTGATTATATTGGAGGGAGAAGGACGGCCCATGAAACCCAGGATTAGGGACAGCGAGTAGAATCAGGAGTTCGAGCAGAGGGGGTGGGTAAGAGGAAGACGATGTCAAGGAGTCCGTGTAGAAAAAGAATGTGGAAACTGATAGTGGTAGCAACTGTGCACTTTCGCTTCAAGCGATTGGAATATGAAATGGTGCAGTATTAAATCCCAACCAATGTTTTTTAAAAAAGAAGAGGCAAAGATGGCAGGACTCAGTCTTACATACGTTAGACATGTTGGGGGAGCAGTCCCTGGAGAAGGGCATCGTGTTTGGCAAAGCGGAGGGGCAGCGAGAGGGAGGAAGGCCCTGGACAAGATGGACAGACGGGCACAGTGGCCGCAGCTTATGGACTCAGGCACAGGCAGGAGAGTGAGAGTGGCACTCGGCGGGCAGTGTGCGTTCTGTTATGCTTCGGTCACCGAGGCCAGCGCCGACCCGAGGCCTAGCAAGCCAGTGGATGATTTAGACTTCGTTCAGCTTCCAGTCTCATGGCCTCCCTGTCAGTGAGGGTGACATTTTACTGAAGGGAAAAGAGCCTCGGGTTATACTGTGCTTCAAGTTTTCAGAATGCCACCTCTGCTGTCACCTCACTTCAGCCAGCCAAGACTGCAGTGGAAAGCACTTTGGAAAATGAAAGTTGACCCCAATTTGGGGGTATAATTGAAACTCCAAACAGTTATATAATCTGGGCAGTGTCTTACAGCCTGGTGGGAGAGAAATACTTCCTGAGAGCCGTAGCAGATACGATGTGGATCCCCATTGAACCACAACTTGTCGAAAAGCCTCTATTCCTGTGTAGATATTACAAAAACAACTTTTCTCTCTTTGGATTTACTTGCTGTGTTTGTCCGAGTAGACTAGAGGAACAAATTTATAGACACGCATATGGATACAAGGGAATGGTTTATATACAAGAGGAATGGAACACTGAGAAAGCATCCCAACCCAGTCCAATTCAAAGTCATAAGTCCGATATTAGCCCATATACCCGATACCAGTCTATAATGTCTCCTGACTCAAAAAGTCACAGGTCAGTGGATGCAGAATCCCAGTGCCGGCAGGGCTCCTCGCTTCCAGGGCTCAGGGGCCATCAACAGCATCCAGTGGTGGCAGAAGCAACTCATCGCTGGCAGGGGTCTCCATATGGCTTCTCCTCTGGCTCCTCAGACGCTGCCATCTTGTCTTGTCCGTGATTCATCGTCTCTGTGACTAACTCCCAACAACTGGGGAAGATAGCTTCTCATCTCCCTGAGGGAAATATCGCGAGATTTCCCAGAAGTCTCAGGAGAAAGCCATGCTCACACGGAGGCCTCATTGGCTTCCCTATGGCTGTCTCCAGATTAACAGGCTAGACACTGCCCCTACATCTCAATCATAAAATTAACATAAGCACATGACCACCACACTTGTTATGAATTATACTGAGACCCTCACATTTTAAAACTAGACTGGTAGGGCTGAGCCCCAGTGGCATAAGTGGTGGAGTGCAGGACTGCGGCCCGCAGGCTTGGCGGTTCAAATCCAGCGGCAGCTTTCAGGAGCAGCACTGGGTAGCGCACATGACCACCAGAGGGCAGTGATGCCCCCCCCCCCAAAAAAAAAACAAACACTAGACTGGTGTGTGTGTGTGTGGAGTCTGGTCACTGCTACTAGAGGAGCTTACCTACCACAATATTCTCAGGCGTCACTTATATGTGCCAAGAGGCAGCTTCCTATGCTGCTTATGTAGTTTGATACACAGGTGGGACTGCTGTGTTTTTAACTGGTGCAAATAGACGTGACAAAACATTCACCGATTCACCCGATTCTGCGTGTACAGTTGAGATATACATTTTCCCTTTTGAGCCGAGTGATCAGATGACTGTCCGAAGTGAAGCAGTTCTCCTTTGTGTGCAGAAGTGCTGCCTGTTAGCCTCCCCCCCAGCACATGCACAGTGGCCTAAGGCGCCTGGAGGTCCCATGCCGTGGGAGTGGTTGCAGGACAGCCCCGAGGAAGGCCTTCACGATGTCACGGTGTGTGCCCTGACTGCCGTCTCCATCGGAGACCCACTAGAAAGGAGCTCAGAATTAGGTGCGAGGACTCCAGTCAGTCTGGAGGAGGCAAGGAAAAGTTGGGGTATGCTCTCCGCGGGGCTGGAAGGATGGCCTCCTCAGGCACTAGCACTCCTCCACGGCTTCACAGGGAGTCCCCGTTGAAGTGTGGGTGGGCACTATGGTCTCAGGCTTCCCTTTGGCTTTTGCTGGAACTCCGTGTGTGATTGAAACGGGGTGCCATGGGAACGCGACGCTGGGGAAGCCAGGCCGGCAGACTCTAACCTTCTGCTCCCTTTCTCCTTGCCTCTGCCTCTCAGGGATCCGGTCGGTGAGCTTCTACGAGCACATCATCACTGTGGGCACCGGGCAGGGCTCCCTGCTGTTCTACGACATCCGAGCCCAAAGATTTCTGGAAGAGAAGGTGTCGTCTTGTTACGGGTCCAAGCCCAGGCTGGCAGGGGATAACCTGAAACTAACCACTGGCAGAGGCTGGCTGGTGAGTAAGGCCTTCCCTGAGATGCTTACGGGTCAGTGACTGCAAAATCGTCTGCACGCTACACTCCCAACCTTGCTGGCTGACGGAGCAGAAAAGGCCAGGTCCTGCCCCTGGACTCTGTTTTATTCCTTACCGCTCCGTTGTCTGTGGGAGGGAGCACTGGGGCTCAGCAAGGCTCGTTGGCGCCTGGCGGCAGGAAGGAGAAGGCGCCTTCCCCCTTGGCCGTGCATTCCTCAGCAGCTCGGCCCCGCTGGCCTGAAGACCTTGGGTTTGCACGGCGGTCTTCAGCCGGGGGTCTCCTTTGATGGGAAGATGGGAAAATGAGCCCCGGATTCCTCGTCGTCCTGGCCCTGCTCTTCGCCAGGAGGCCAGAGAGCATTCTCGTCCTCTCCCCCCGGTTTCCTGCTCCTTAGCCTGGAGGTGCTAACAGTCTCTTCCTCTCCTTGTAGAACCACGATGAAACCTGGAGGAATTACTTTTCGGACATTGACTTCTTCCCCAATGCTGTTTACACCCACTGCTACGACTCGTCCGGAACGAAGCTCTTTGTGGCAGGAGGTCCCCTCCCTTCAGGACTCCATGGAAACTATGCTGGGCTCTGGAGCTAAGGACTCTCCCCAAATGCAGAGATTTACACGAACTTCCATCCTCAGTTTTCTTGTTTCTTCTTCAGATGTTTTTCCTTTTCCTCCTTTCTCGCAGTGTGTGAGACTCGCAAATTTTAGTGGGAACACCAGAGTTTATCTTATGGTTTAGGCATTTGACAGGGAGAAGCTCTGAGCAGAACTCTGAAGGGGCCTTTTCTCTTTTGGTATCAGAATTTTACTTTATTGCCCTTTGTGTTTGTTTTTCACCCAACATTATTATTTGCCCCTGGTGGTTTTCTTGCTCTAAGTGACACTCTCCCCTCTCTGGCATCCTCTTCAGGCCAACCCAGTCATTCTCACCCTGACTTCACTCTGGAAGTAGGGTTCCTTTATAATTATGTGGTTGCTGTCAGACTTTCTATGAAAGTCTGGGAGCTGCGTGTGCGTGCGTGAGTGTGTGCGTGCGTGCATGTGTGTGTGTGTACACACATGCACTCGAGTGTCTGTAGATACTGTGTGTCACTAAAATTACCTGGAGTGAGAAGTACTTGTAATTAAAATATTTATAAAAGAAACAACTTTATTCATAGAGTCTAGCTTTAGGGCTAGTCTTTATCTTGTTTTTTAAAAGTCTGACAACACTGACTATATGAAGTGGAAACAGCTCTCCCTTGGGAAGGCCTTTGAGTTCCAGGCTTCCTGGGGGGCCCCACAGTGGGCCTCCAACGTGATCAGCCCCTGTCTGTCCTCCCACCTGTTTGTCT
This sequence comes from Nesogale talazaci, assembly GCA_004026705.1. Taxonomy (NCBI): domain Eukaryota; kingdom Metazoa; phylum Chordata; class Mammalia; order Afrosoricida; family Tenrecidae; genus Nesogale; species Nesogale talazaci. The sequence continues at coordinate 15,537 of PVJH01034613.1, forward strand.
CCAGGTGAGAGAGAGCGAGACAGAGAGAGAGAGAGAGTGTGTGTGTGTGTGTGTGTGACTAGCACTTCCCCCCACCTCCCATTTGGTTAGCTGGTGGCCCCTCCCCTAAAATGTCGAGGTCTCCATCCACGTGCAGCTCTGCGGGCAGCCGAAGGCTGGGAGAGTCTCCATCTCAGACATCCACCTCCTTTCTCCCTTCCAGCACAACTTCATCTGTGCTCCCAGGGCCTTGGTCCAGGAGTCCCGAACCTTCTGAGGCTCTCACATACTCATCCCCCCAGTCTCTCCAGTGGGTTTTGCTCTTGTTTTCTAAATTGATTTCCGTCCTAGACGTTAGGGGTGTGGCTGTTTGGAGTGAGTGCGTCGTGTGTGTGAAGTTTGTTTTCTCGATGCAGTGGGGTGGATTGAGGCCTTCCCTTCCTCCCTCTCTGTTGGCTCAGCTCTGGGGTGGTGATGGGGTGACCTGCAGCCAGCGACACTGTGCATGTGATGGCATTGATGTGATAGTGTTGTGTCTGTTCCTCCCTTGAACTCTCTGTGTAGGCTGAGGTTTTTAAAGTCGCAGGCAACTGACTGACCATGAAGTCCAGCTGTTGCCTGCTTTTTACGCATTGTGTTGCAGATAACAGCTAATCCCGCCCACAAATTCCTCCTCTCCTCTAAGCATATACACCGTGTCTCTATCAACAACCTATTTATCCTGGAGAGAGGAAAAATCCTATTTTTATGCCAGCACCCTGCTTCTAAACTACCCTCCCCTGCTGGCCCTTTGCTCTGGGCGCCAGTGGGAAGGTGGAAAGAGGAGCGCACCCCTGCGTGGTTGGGCTGCTGGAGAGGGGGCATGGCAGGTCCACCCTGACTTGGTGGAAGGAGGCAGGCACCACTGATTCTGATTCTCATCTTCTAACCTAGAGAAATAGGTGCTATACACAGGGAATTAAGCAAAATGCTGGGGATGCTATCGAGCTTTTAATTGTCTTAATTTTTATTTCTATTATTAAACTACAAGCTGTAGATTTCTTAGTTCTCACAGAACTTCTATTATTTTAAAGCAACTTGTATATTGAAAAACAAAAACAAAAAAACACCTTCAGTAGAATGTTTTGTACTGTTCCCCGACCCTCTTCTGTGATGGGTGATGCGTTTGATTGTTTGAAATGTTCTGTTTTTAAAAATGTAGCACTTGACTTTTTGCCAAGGGAAAATAAATATTATTCCAGATGCAAGTAGATGGCGTGAGTGTTTCACCACAAGGGTGCAGAAAAGTCCCTGGAGAGCCGGTTGGAGGGAGGTCGGGGCTGAGGGTGCAAGGAGAACAAACAGGAGTTCCTTGTGCTTGGAGACAGGCCAAGTACAGAGAAGTAAACTCCTGCGTGTCCCTTGTCCCCAACTCTGGCCCAGACAGAGGGCGAATGTGCCCAGGGGCAGTCCTGTGGGAAAGAGGCGCCCTGAAGCTGGAAGGGTATGACTCGTCTTCATGCTGACTCCGGGTTTTGGGTGGCACTGGACCTCCCTCGCACACGGCAGGCGTGCTGAGGACCCCAGCCCAGGGAGCTGACGGTGCTGGGGGGGGAGGGGTGCATGGTGCCCTGCTAACAGGCTGTTTTGGTTTTGTTTGGGGGAGGCAGGGAGTTGGGACCATATATCCTCTCATTTGTGCTGCCATCGAGTCGATTCTGAAGCTGAAGACACAGTGCCTGTGTGGGTCACTGGCTGAAAGGCAGGCAGGCTGCCCAATCAGACCACCATCCCCACAGTCCTCTCGGCTAGGCCACAGAGCCCCGTGTCTGCCAGGTGCCACTCTGCAGTGCAAGCTAGACATGGCTGCCCTTTGCACCTGCTGTAAGGACTGGTTTAGAACAGAGACCTGCAAGATCAAAGGCATGGGGGAAAGTGACAGCATGGAAGCCGTGGGAAGGCATTGGCACCAGCCTTACCCAGTAAAATGCACCCCGAAATGCTGAAGAAACTTTCTGTGGAATAAGATGTTACGTGAATTGGACTGTGTGCAAAACCTTTACCGTACTCTGATCAAAGACCTGAACATAAATTTCAAAGGTTACCTATTGGAACATGTGGATTTTTACCATCTTTACATTGAGTTGTGCATACTAAAGATGCCAGTCCTTGATCTTCCACCAGAGCGGGCCTCAAGTCCTCACTTTCAGCACGCAAGGCTACGTTATGTGCGTGTCACGGGTGCTTGATAAAGACATCCAGTCTGGAGGCCACTTTGTTCAGCTCCTACTGTTTCTATGCTTAAGTGAGTGAGTAGGGCGAGAGGAGACAACTGATGCACACCTTAGGTATTCCCTGGTTCTGTTGGCACGACTGCCTCGGTCCATGTTCTTCATGAGGGCAACGTGTTCTGGGAGTCTCATTCTCAACGTAGTCCTGAGGAACACTGGGTGACCTCAAATGGTCCCAGCACTAGTCCATAATTCAAACTAAGGATAGGGCTGAGCCCCGGTGGTATAGTGGTTGTGCACGGGACTGCGGCCCACTGGGATGGAGGTTCAATTCCAGCAGTGGGGCTGGGCCTCCTACTCCCACCACCGGAGAGCAGTGATGCCAAAAAAAAAAAAGAAAGAAAAGAAAGGTTTCATGAGCCCCAGTAGAATGATATAAAAGAAAGAACATATTCCCTTGTCAAACCACTTCTGGAAAATACAGGTTAAAGATAACAACTTTCTTTCACAATTACTCGGGTCCTTATTTGATTGCTGTAGAATTCATATTCCCAGGAACATGCCCAGAGAAGGGTTAGGGAATATGCGTGGGTCTGCTCTGGGCCTCTTCCCTCAATGGGATCTTGGCCCTGTTCCCATTTCCCAGTCAGACTTTCCAGCAAAGTGACTATCACAGAAGGGCTTTGTGGACTCTATGGGGTTCCTCCCTTTCCTGCCTGCATCCCCTACTCCCAGGCAATGAAAGAACTGCCTTGTTTTCCTTCAGGCCACAGGCTCCATTTCAGATGGTCTCTCATTGGCACCTCCCATCATCCTTTGAGTCCTACAGAAGCTTGTGGAACCGGACTGCATTCGTAACCTTTCAAGTGTTGCTGATGTTCCTGGCCCTGAGTATGTTTTAATAAAAGCAGAAGACTCGGGCTGAGCTCTGGTGGGGCGTAGTAGTTGTGTGGCCCACAGGGTTGGCGCTTCAAATCCAGTAGCAGCTCTCCAGGAGCAAGGCTGGGCCTCCTACTCCCACCAGGGGGCAGTGATGCCACACACACACACAAGCAGAAGACTTTCCATCTACACCTCTCAGATTCCAGTTCAAAGCAGCCCCATGCTCAACAGAAAGCCCGGTCCTGTGCCCTCCATTCCTACAACCGTTCTTGTGTTTGAGCCTGTTGTTGCAGTCCCTGGGTCAGTCTGCTTTGTGAAATGCCTTCCTGTTTTTCACTGCCTCTCCAACTTGACCAAGTATATGCCCTCCTCCAAGGACTCGTCTCTCCTGACAACATGTCCAAAGAACGTTGAGACAAATTCTAGCCATCCTCGCATCTGAAGAGCATACTGACTGTCCTTCCAAGACAGATTTGTGTGGGGTTTTTGGGGGGCACTCCCTGGCATTTGCGATATTCTTTGCCAACACCATCATTCAAATGCATCGATTCTTTGGTTTTCCTTACTTCGCTGTAGCCCAGACAAGTCCTAACGCAGGAGCCCAGAAGTAACAAGTCTGGACGTCTGTTTCCTTGGCTTAGCATCCAGGATTGATCTTGTGAGGATCCGTTCATGATGCAAGGGCCTTTACCCCCTTTCAGCTGGCTGGGTCTCACTGCCATCAAGTTGGTTCTGACTGGCAGCAACAGGGCGGAACTGCCCCTGTGTAACTATGGAAGAGAAAGCCTCGTCTTTCTCCCTTTTTTAACTTGGGCTTTCAAGTCTCGCGTCACGAAGGAAACCAAAAGAAGGCTTGGGTTTCTTGGTTTTGCATCTGTCTCAGCTTCTCCAAAGAACAGTCTGCCCAAAGAACTATGACGCTCACCCCGAAAGAGAAGTGTGTCTCAAATTGCCACTTGGTTGGGCCTCACATCTAAATACTCCCCTCGATTAGGGTGTACTTGGCAAAGTCAGAGTTTTAAAAGGATAATAGTACTCATTAACTGAGCTGAGAGTCACATGTTTACTGCGCTTCTTGTTAAACAGGGCTGTTATTAACATTTCCAGTATGGACAGAAAGAAAACAAACGATCACCTCACGTCAGAAAGAAAATCAACTTCCCTCACTTCTGGCTGTTTTGTTCTCCGCTGGTGACAGCCTACACATAATGCTAGAAAGAATATGAATGAGCCTGTGAGTCAGCAAGCAGCACCTGTTCATTGGCGTCTTTCTGCTGAAATCTCAGAATCCATGCTCCAACCAGGGTACAGAAGAAGGTTATACCCTTAGGTATTCTGGGGCCCGGGGGTAGAGTTGTCATATGACTTTATTTAAGCTATCTTTTTTAAAATATCATTCTTCCCTAAGGGAAGAATCACTCAGAGCAAAATCAGGATTCTAGTAGCAACTTAATGATCATACACTTTGGAGTCATTCTCTCTCCTTCTCCAGACAAGTGTTTTCTCATTTTAGAAAATGAGTTTAGATTAGGCGTCTGGGCAGTTCCTGGAATCCTTACTGTCCACTTCAACTCCTCTGATGGTTCAGCAAAGTCAAAGAAGAAGAGGACGTGATCACTGCCTTCGGGCACTTTGTCTTCAAAACAGGTAGCCAGGGTCGTGGGGAGGGTGAGGGTCAATTTTTGTTATGTGACTTCATTCTGAATGGCTTCGATGAGACACTGCAGATGGCAGAGAGTTGAATGGTGTGGCCCCAGACTTCATGCCTACCTGCAACTTCAGAAGGGTTTTTGGACATTGGGTTTTTACTGATGTAACTAAGGTAAGGA